>JAVHNC010017542.1:9871-22529 GCA_034782935.1 Micropsitta keiensis | reverse complement strand
CCACTCGTGTGGAGTTACAGCCGCTTTAACCCTGTATTAGACAGTACTGACAGCAGCAGCAAGTACCTCTCTGGGGCAGAGGACAGGGAGGGCAGGTAGGGAGCCCCGTCTCTTGGGACAAGCTCCAGTCTGCTCCAGGGAATGTGCTAGTTTTCACTCCTTTATAGTCCTTTATCTCAGCCCTTCAACCTTGAGCTCAGAGGCATTATCAGCCTTAGCCAGAAAGGCAGTGTGGAGTTAACCATTGAAGTGCTGATTGTTTCAGATATGAAGCCCTGAAGGTAAAACCACAATTGAATGCAAGCAGCAAGCCAGTGGGCTTTTCAGGTTTGGTGAGGACTGATTTATTATATTAGGAAAACTATTTTGTACTGAATAGATGGTTTTGTGAGGCACAGCAGTTTTCAAAGTCTGCATGCCCCACAGAGTTCCTGTAGACACCTTCTGTAAGAATGTCTCTTGTGTGTATTGCTGTACATGTATATGAATTTGTTTTTCTTAGTCACCTTTTCATCCTTATCTGGACTCAATTATTGCTACATAGAGCACAGGCAGAAAGTTACTGGTCTCATGCTTTCTGTGAGGTCCCTGCTATCAGGGTAACACATAGTATTTTGACTTTACAAAGGATTAAGCTTGATTAATATATTGCCAGTCCTGCTGCTGACTTATCGGGTGATTTGGGGCATGTCGTTTAACCTGTGTGTCACTTTTTGTGTTTACAGAATGGGCTAAGAATACCTCAGTGGGCCATAGTAGCTATTAATAAGTTATGAATGTGCTTATGTACATGTGTGTCTTGTTTGGCAAGATGAGCTTCTCTGCCTTTGGTGCCTGACAAATACTATGCAAGAAAAAGAATTCCTTTTCCTTACTGGAGAGAGTGATTCCTCCAGGAGCAGCAGTAAGTGGGTAGAAGCAGAATTAGTTTGCAGAATCAGGTCAGTGTTCATGGAGTTAATTTGCTCGTGCCTTCAGATTGTTTTGTTTCCAGGGATTCTAAACTGTTGCCTCCAGCTGTTCATTTCCATTGACGAGGGTGATCTTTATCTGTCTAAACTAGTTAAATCCTGCTGCACTACCGGGCAGCTTTTTTTGAAGACAGCCCAATGAAGCTGAGTGCAGTGGCTGTGACACCAAAGCCTCCTGGACATCAGAAATTCCAAGCCCTACTTTTCCTGACTCTCACTGTTGGAGTCCCTCCTGCTTAATGGGACTCTTCTTCCGTTTAACCCTTGTCCAAATAGGGGACTGATATTTGTATTGTAAGTGGTCAGTGAAAAATCTCTTTTAGACTACTTTAATATTATCAGATTAAGCCTTGACATAACCTCAAAGGTACCGTTTGAACAACTGAAGCGTTGTTAGACTTGCACTTAGGCTCTGCTCCAAGAGCATGTTGCTTGGGATGGTTTAGTTGATGCATATTTTTAAAATGTGCTCCATTGAAATCTTGCTGTGACATGCTGGGACTTGTAATACCTTCGAGGTCAGCAGCGCCTCTTCCTCTTCAAACATGAGATGTGCAAGTTTCTGTCATAAACAGATGAGGTGCAGGTTTGCTGCATTGATGAGACAGCCACCAGATGTACCAAAGAATCTTTCCCTATGATGGAATTCAAGCAAAGATGTTGTCTGTACAACAAGGAACTGAAAACAACAACAAAAATTTCTGTTGTTGGTAACACCACTACAGGGACCATAGCAGAATGTGTGCAGTAATGTGGAAGTGCCTACTCTTGCTGCTGGGGTTTCTCATAGCACATTATTTTGGCCTGTGCTGAACAGGAGCACAAACACTACGGATGAAATGCTGATGGTCAGTTTGTACTTTAGGCTCTTCCTTCTACTACTGCTGTTAACAGCAGTGTGAAAATCTGTGGCCGGAAGACCTCTTATAAAGACCCAGGCTGAGCTTTAATTTGGAATGTGCCAAGGAGACATTTTCCTGTTGCTGCAGATGTTCTCATCCTTGCTGTCCCGGGAGTCAGACCCTGCTCTCTGCAGCAAACAGCTGGATCAGTTCAGATCCAGACCCCTGTGTCTCTGTGAAAGGCAGTGTAGTCACTAAACCACCTCACAGCAATTATCAGACTATCAAAGGAGGGAAAAGGTCTGAGGAAAAGACCAGTTTAACATGTCATTATAGGTCTTTAGCAGCTGTGTGTTATCCTATTGTTACTAATAACCTTTATAACTTTGCAAGCAATGTTTTCTTGGCATCATTCAAGCGTAATGACTAGGGGGTCAAATTCAGCTCTCAGTTGTGTAAATATGGGATGATTCTCTTGGCTGTCTGGTGTTATTTTTCATTTGGCTTATGGTTCTTGCCCCTAAAAGCCAGGCAGAGTATTCAGTCACAGTATTTCTTTTCATACCCAGTTGGTATGCAAAGCATAAAGTAAACAGATGAACTGCTATCAAATCCATGCAATGTAATTATGGCTTTATTGTCCTTTGGTTTAGGTGAATGGGTTAGTCCTTTATAAATGAGAACAGGAGTGTGCATGTTACTTTTCATATGTAATTCCACCAGTAGATGATGATTAGAAACTCAGGAAAATGTGTTTTAAAAGGGGTTTTAAATAAAGAGAAAGAAATTCGATTTGGGTTAATAGAGAAAAAGAATGATTGAACAGAATAGTTGTTGCTTGGAGTAAAGCTGTCAGAAAGCCCACCTTAATGGTGAGAAAGGGAGACCTTGGTGAATCTATGAGGAGGGAGTTGGAACTGCTGTTTCCTTTTCAGCCCCCCAAGATACAAGCTTGTAAGACTCTTAAGTAAGGTTCAGTAGTTTTATATGGTAAATAAATTTGTCTTGATTTCATTATCTCTTTTCTAGTATGGTCTTTGCAAAGTTCTCAGCAATGAAATGACAAACTGCACTTCTTATTTTCAGGGATCTTCCGGATGATCCCGCTGTGGAATGGGACACACAGCTCCTTGCTGCCTTTGTGCTAAAGCATATAGAAGCCAGTAACATCAACCTGGTAATGTGAAACTTTCTACAGCATAAGCAGTTTCCGCATTACTTTTGAACTAGTGTTCTAGGGGTTTTTCATTCCCTCTGAAAGCTTTCTTTGAAGTATTTAAATTTGGGATTTTGCTTTTGGCATCTGTGAAATAGTCTAGGATAGGGAGAGAGTGTATTTACTCATTTCGAAATATTTGCTTTATAATGTTTATCCAGTTCTGTAGCTAGATCTTATGAAGCTGCTTTTGGGTCATAGCATCACCAACCCTCACTGAAGTAAAAGCTTCAAACTGGTTAAAAGCTGTGTTGAAACTAAGGTTCACTGTAGTGATCTTGAGGTTTGTTAATTGTAGCAGACCCTCTGAATAAGCCCAACTGAATTTCAGGTCTAAAATGATACTTGAAAGCAAGTTTGCATTTTATAGTCTAAGACTTAGTTTGAGTATTCGTACAGCTCCTTTGTGTTGACAAGTAAGACATGATCATTCTGTTCCTCTTCCAAACACTTCAAACAATTGCTACAAGTTCAAACAAATAGAATTGCTCCACTGGACAATTAGGAAAAGGATGATGGTGTAATTCAGGTGGTTCTTTCCTCTCTGGAGATCTTTCATTGCTTCCAAGTGAGAAATGAACAGTGGAGGAATTTTGCTTTACTAACTTCTCAAATGTTTTCTACATTTTAAAGCAACCATTTTGACCCTGTTGCCAGGTTTCATTGATGAAGAGAGTCCATCTGGGATTTGGGTTTACATTTAGGCTTAGATTTGAAGTACATTGGCAGGTGTGTGTTACAGATTAGTGGGGATATAGGGCAGGACTGAAGAATATTAAACTGGAGAAATTTCCTAGCACTGGTATAGTTGTGGGGTTTTTTTCCCCACAGAATAGGAGTAAGGGCCTAAGCATGGAAAAGGTTGTGTTCTGTTCTTCTCTGTTGAACCTTGCTGTGATCAGGCAAGTTACTGTCACACACTGATTAGCAGCAAAATCCACAGACTCTTAAAGCCTTTTAGCAGTTCACGAAACAAGAAGCCACATCTCGTGTAGCATGAGAACCCCATGAGCACAAAACCCCAGCATCCTGCATCCAAGTTTGTATTGATTCTGATGCTAATTTTCCATTAAATTCATTGTTGTGCACAGACAGATGCAGTTTTCCTGGACTCCTTTTGTGTCTTTTGGTCCCACAAACAGGCAGATTTTCATCTAATTTGAAAGCTCCTAACACCAGAGGATTTGTATTGCATGTTTGTGTTCTCATGGGCACTAGGACCAGGGCGCCAGAATCCCAGTAGAAACTCTGAAAACACTAGAATTCCTCTAGATGGTTTGAAAGCATTAGAATGTGGCCTCAGAGACAGAACATGCACAGTCACTGGTGCTTTCTCTGCTGTGCTACAGGGTCAATGTAGCTGCAGTAACTGCATCAGGACCCACTCACTGCCTTGCCCTCAGCACTTCCTTGATGAGCAGTGAGGACGCATTACTGTACCAGAACACAGCAGCAGTGCCAGAGTGTGTCTGAAGCAGCTTCTGGGGGATGGTGGTAATGAACTGCCCTGTGAACTTACATTATCTTAAGTGTCCCAAGTACTCACACAGCTCTTCGATGTTCGCTGAAATACCATCCATTTAGGAGCAGACCTAGTTTGCCAGCAACAGCAAGGCAAGCGATTACCTTTGTTGAACATTCTGCATTTTAAAATTTCAGAGCTGGCTCTTAGCCACTCTTGGAGCATCTCTGCTGTCCTAAGACAGTAGCCTTGCCTTGAGAAGTAAACTGAGTCTATTTTTCAGTAATGCTGCAACTAATAGAATTGGTGTAACGTGTTAAAACGTAAAGCCTTGTCAAAACATAATCTGACAGGGTTTCAAGCACAACAAGCGCTAACTCAATGGAGCCAGTCTGATTGGAAGACATGTATTGTTTTAGCTATCCTGGTGGGAAAACTTTCCCTATTTCTCCCTGTAGACAATGGTATCTTTTATTTACAGAGTATATGTTTCATCTGACAGTAGGGAAGCAGGCTGCAATTCCAACACGTCTGAAAGGGAAGATTGCAAGGCAAGGAGTCACACCAAGTTGTGCGTAGTTTTGTTCCATTGCATAGTTACTCATTTCCTCAATTGCCCTGGAAGTCCATGAGTAACTCAATCTTTTTGTGAGCTACAGGGACATATTTCATCCAAGCTCTACATTAAGTAGTGCAGACACAGAAATTAACAGTTAGTGTACTCAAAGCCAAAACTAATTTATAGACACTGGAAATTATTTCCTGCCTTCTGGATTCATAAGCAAGAGCAGTGTTGCTGGGAGAGGCAGCCAGGGCTAGTCTCTCTCCATCCAGATGAGAAAGTATTCTGTGTGTAAGGCTCTAGATTACAAAATCCTGTTCTTCAGGATCTTGGGATTTGGTGATAGCAGAGCTTGGATTAGGTAACATTCAGACTGTGTTTGGGGCAGATGTACTGCCAAGACCAGAATTCAGCAATACCACGTTTTTACAAGTTGCTTTCCACTATGGATTTATGAAATCATTATCCATGCAAACTGTTTATGAAGAGTTCCATTGTCTTGGGTCAGATCAAATCAGCCAGACCTTTCTACAAAAGGCATTCAAGTTGGAGCTTACATTTGAGAGGGTGCATTCAGCTTTGTTCTGGGTCTTGGTCTCCACACCCCTGAAATTCAAGAGCATTTGAATGTGTGGTGTTTGTAAAGGATTTTAAATGCTTTTGAAGAATGCAAGATAGAGAGTGCAGCATGTGGAGTTTGCTAGAGGAGGCAACAGAGCTGGGACAGGCTTTGGCATCCCTTTTCTTCCCTTACTTATGTTAGTCTTCTCAGGTGTGGTTTGGGGTACATGAGCAGGAGGCTCCCAGAATCTTTCTAAGAGTTGGTGCATAACATACACACCTTTAGCTCAAACCTAGTGGACACTGTGATGTTGATCATGATTGGATTTTTCCATTTTCATCCAGTTCTACTTTCTTTTTAATCTTTAGCTTCTCTGATTTAGTAGCAGCAAGAGACATCTCCAAACACAGAAGAGGCTCAAAGGGCTTTTGCATGTCTCTGGTCTCTGCATGAAGTGATGCTCAGAGGAAGGCATCACTCAATGAAAATGGAGTTGCTTGCTTTGGCAGTTTATGGATGGCCCTTCTTAAAAAGGAAAGAGACCTTTCTATCCCCAGCAATCTACTCACAAGCAGATGTGTGCTCTGAAGCACAGGGTGACACCAGGAAGAGCAAGGGAGACCCACAGCTTTGTGTGCTTTTTCTTTCTGATGTACATGGTGTGTAGCGGGAGCATGGACTCCAGACCTCTCAGGAGTTTTCTCTTCTGCTAGCAATTGAGTAAGTTCCTCTGTGCTCTCCCCTCTCCGGAAGGGATTTCTGGACCTGTTTGTCTTGGCTGTTGCTCTGGCTTGCACTAGTGAAAGCTCTATTTCCTGAATACCAAGGTCACCCAGAAGAAAACCCAGCAACACCGACAGCAGCAGCTCCCATTTCAGAGCAGGTGTGGGGAGGGAACTCCCTCTTGCCCTAAAGATTTCATTGAGCAATAATTTCCACATCAAGTATATTTACTATCCCACCCTTTTGCTTCCAGAACTAGCTAAGCCTGTTTTTAACTCAGACAGTTTCAAGATGTTCCGGTTTTCTTATCCTGCCCTGACTGTTTGCTTGGTTTCATCAGCAGCTTGGTTGAGGTGATGGGTTAAAAGCAAGCACACCAGCTGGCTGCACCATGCTCCCATGTGAAAGTATCTTCTGCATGTGAGAAAGAAATTCAGATCTGTTATCAATGAAATGAACCCCTGAAGCCAGAGGAATACATTTATATGTGATTGCTGACTGCTTCAAGTCATGAGCACGATGGTGATGTTGTGGGGTCAGTGTGTAAGACAGCAGACCTAGAAGCTACATACTGGATGGGTGGCACATCACTGCTGTCTCAGACCCAGCCAGTGTGTTGAGAGGGATCTCTGAAGGTGAAGGCCTAGTGTTTCAGGGTGGTATATTTGCAGATAAGGTGAATGCCACTGTGGCCAGTATTCAGATACCTTGGGAATTATACTTCCAAATTTGTGTATTTGAAGAAACAGACAATTCAGCTGCAAATGTTCTAACAGTAAATTAGTCAGCAACTCTGTGCAATCTCTTTAGCTACTTCAGATGTTAGGTAAGCCCAGCAGCACTAAGAACAGCAGCTCCTATTTCAAAACAGATGTAGAGAAGGAGAACCTCCAAAGGTGTTTCTGACAGATAATTTCCGTGTCAAGAATGTTTCCTAACCCAGCCACATGCTCCCACAGTTGGCCTGAGCCAGTTTTGTCAAAACAACGATTAGCTTATTTAGTCTGCTCACTGTAGTCTCTTATCTTGGTCTTCTGGTTTGTTCTCTTGTACCTCCATAGAAGGAAAAATGTGTGTTTTGGCTTGCCTGGGGTTTTTAGCTTGGTTTCCGAAGGAAACAAGAATAATGTAATTGTATTTACGTGTGTGCACATCATGTTTCAAAATACTTTAGAGCCCATTGGCTAATTTTAACCGCATTTGACAGCAGGGTAGTAGTCTTAAAAATATTCTGTTTGTACAGATTACATGAAAATACATGACCAGCAGAAGAGACAAACCCTCTCTCTGTCCCCATTTAGTAGAAAAGTTTAGCACAAGTCCAGCCCTCGGCAGACTCTTACTGTTATTCACCTGCATAGGAATTTATTCTGCCTGCAGTGAGTTGGGTAATATTGTCATCTTAAGGAAGTACCATTTTAGGTAGAAATTACTTCAGAGCATGTTTTTTCTTATCTGTAAAATACAGGGTGCACTGCTCATTCGTTCCCTGAGCTGTGCAGGATTTAATGATATCTTTCCCAGATGAGCTACTGGAAAAGCTAATATCCTTAGGGGGAACTTAGCACCATGACAGGCCATGGCTGGCGTGCTGCCCCTGCAGAGAGCCTCTCAGGTAATGCAGTTGTATAGCAAAAGCAGTCAAAGCTGAACACAGTTTTTCCCTTTATGAAATAGGGGTTGCCCAGAAAATGCTTCTTTGTACCTGAACAAAACCAAACTGAGTCCCACCACTTCCTGCCAGCCATGAATAAACTCACTGCTTGGTGGCAGCATTATTACAGCCGCTGGATGAAGTGGATAGTCTAACTGGACTTGTCCTGGGTGGATGGGTTTATGAGCAGGCTGGGCTGGAGTCTGTCCTGGAAGTAATTGTTATCGCTGTCTTTGTGCTTCCTTTCCCTCCTTACACAATACCCCCTGTGTTTGAGAGAGCCTCTCCTGCTGGAGGGTGGAGCAGCATGTTGCAGGACGGGCAGGGCAGCTTTTGATCTTCCCTTGATCTTTAACCCAGTGCTTCAGGCCCTGCATATAAAACAGATTTTGAGAATGGAGCTGTGGTGAGTAAGCAAGGCAGTAGCATTTCCTTCCCTGAAGAGAGAGAACAAGCTGGCAAGGAACCAGACATTGACTGAAATGTGGGGAGGTTATGGTTTCTTCCTAGCCATGGAGAAGGGAGCTGTGGAGAGCTCTGCTGCTTGGCCTCTCCCAGAGCAAACACCTAACTTTAGATTGTCCAAGGACTCTCATTTTTGCCTTCTGGAAAGTCTACCAGCATGTATACTGTGTCTGTTCTGCACTTTGTGCTGCCAGTTAGTCTTCCAGGTTGGAAGTGGGAGCCTTTTAGTACTTGACAGTACTGTGCAGAGGGAGCCCTTGGGGTGGATGGTTCACCCCTGACATGTCACTGGTAGGTCTGAGGGCATCCATATTTTACTAATCACAACCAGATTAAAATGTACTGTGCTGGTTTTTGGTTTTCCAAATTTGGACATTTTTAGACTACTAACATGAAATTGCCTTGAAGTACATAAATATTTAAGCAGGGATAGCTTACCTTTTCTGGTGGGTGTATAATAAACAGTTTAACCATCATCTATATACCGGTTGTTTTGTTCCCCATCTAAAGAGACAATCACCTTTTATCCTTTTCCCTTTTTTCTTCATTTCAGTGCTATTAGGAAACTATTCACAAGTACAACCCCTAACAATACTATGCAGTAATTATGACTAGATGACAAAGAGATGCAAACAATTACTGAGCCCATTTTGAAACCCTACACTAATAAAGTCATTAGATGCTGCCCTTGCCATGAGCCTTCTAAAAGCTTCTGAAGTTACAAGAACACACGGCATTGTTCGTTAGGACAATCGCTGCTGGCAGAATGCAAACCTTGAGTTAAACCATGCTGAAAACCCGAATTTCCCAAACTCATCACCCCTCAAGATTTAAGATCTCTACATTAGATTTAGAAGTGTAGATTTAGCCATTCAAGTTCGAAAAGTTGTCTCTGCACTTTCAAAGAAGAATAGGAACCTGACATCCTGCTCTAAATGATTTCCTCTTAACTAATACTGTAAACTAATGCTGGCTTTCTGCAGACATTAAATTAGGTGATCAACAGACAGGTTTTTCATCAGGTGGTGCTTTGCACAACTGGAAACTCCTGCTCTTTTATTAAACAGCCTAAAAATAAACATCCATTTCACTTACATGCCTCTTACTTTCAAAACACTTTAATACTTTGAAAAAAATATAATAAAAAGGAAATCTACACAGTTGTTCTTATCTTTTACAGTAAAAATCCCCTACATGGTTTGTCATACATATATGCACATAGATGTTTCATCAAATTAGCTTGTAGGTATGCTCACATATGTTTAATGTCTGTCAAATTTCAATGCCCATTTATAACAAATGCCAAATAGAGAACACAGCAACCTGTGGAGTCCAGTTCCTTTCAGTTCCTTTAGGAATGTAAAATGGCGTATTAGGAAAGTGCATTCCTGCATCTCATTCTGTCTTCAGAACTACAGTACATCCCCCTGTTTCATTTGACCTCAGAAAATAGCCATGCTTCATGATTTCTTTTAGTTAAACATTCATGTTATTACCTCTTTTAAATTGTTTGGTTATCTCTGCAATTAAAAAGAGATTTTTATCAGCCCTCACTATCAACTTGAGCCTACACTGGAACACGATTGACAGCATCAAAACGTTTGAAGAAACTGGTTTGGTTCAACTATATTGGCTTTTAAAAATAATTGTGCTGCTCTGCTCAATTCTGATGAGGCCTCAAACATAGAACAAAATAGTATTTTCAGCACTAAGCCATAGGATAAATCAGGGCAAACTTGTGAAACCAGAAAGACACATAGCATGAAAAAAGGATGAAAAAACTGGTCTTGGTTACTGTGGAGAAGACAGGGAAGCAAAGACATGATGACAGCCTTCAAATATATAAGAAGCAGTTATGGAGACAACGCTGATCCGTGCTTTCCACATGCACTTGGAGTAGCTTGGCTTAATTCAAATCTATTTTTTTTCCCTCTAATTTATAATCATTATGAAGCACTGGAAAGGCTACTTGGAGAGACTGTAGAATATTCCAATTGGAAGCTTTTAAAAGATGATCCAGGCACGTCAATACCAAGCAAGAGATAGTCTTAATTTTTTTTAATGTTGGACACATGCTGCCGCAGACCATGCATCATGAAAGCTGCAGGAATTACCTCAGGTCTAATTACTACATGCCCAACTCAAAGGGAAGAAAAGCAAGAACTTAGTTCCATGTTATATAGATCCTACTGCTCCAGTAAGGTTCTTTTTGAAGAGAGAAAAAGTAGTAAAGACTGGGCTAGGAAAGACCTGATCATGCAAACCCACTAGACAAAATTACTACACAAGAGAAAGGAGCTGTAGTCAAGGTTACTTCACCAACAGCAACATCACACAAGTTCCTGAAAGGAAGATTACCAGGGAAACATAGAACATTTGCATGGAAGGTTTCAAACTCCTGAGATCATTGGCCAATATGTGGATGATAAGCATTATTTGATCATTTATTAATAGACATGCGGATTACAAATATGGTCTGAAGGACTGTACTCCACCCCAAAAGAGAAGTTACATATTTCCATCTCTGAGCAGTACCATGCTCAGGATGAAGCCTTGCCTTTATAACTAAAGCACTTTTAATGCCACCTACAAGCATCAGTGGCTTAACATTCAGAAGCATCACAAGATAATGAAGTCACTCTGGACTTGAAAAACAATGCACAACACTTGTATAACAAATAAGAAACAGGTTCCATTAAATAATCTGGCAGGTTTTAGGTACAGCAGTAGGAGAAAAGCTGCAGTACCAAAGCACTTCAATGTCCCTGTTAGCTGTGTGTCCTCTCTCAACAAGCAACTTGCTTATGAGAGAGCATGCAATTCTCCAGAGGATGTAAAACTCCCACAATATACCAACTTGGGATGATTTTGCCATAGGGAGGAAGTTCTTCCTGACTGCAGCTCCTGATCAGCACGTACCCTTGAACATGCAGTATGATCATACTCTTAATTTTTAATTGGCCAGTGTAAATTCAGCTACTGTTCTTGTCAGTTTTCTATAAATCAAATAGTCTCAGTTCTTCTTATCTATTTATCTTAATACTAATGGACTATGGGCTACCGCCTCTCCCATTCACAAGTGCACTTTCCTTTCAATGACTATTTAAGCTCTGTGGGAAATACCAGAATGGCCATACATAGAGAAAGCAGTTCTGTGTTTGCAAAGCTGTCTTATGATGAAATTCAAAGAATGGCAATAAGGATAAGGCTGTCTTATAATATAAAGCCATGAAATATCTTTTTGTAAGCTCCACAGACCATCAGACCCCAACAAGACAGGTTTCCCCCTTCTTGAATAAATTTACCATGCAATTTCTGCTACAGTGAGTAGTACTTATCACCATAAGGGTCAGTACTAAATAATTTGGTAAGGTGTCTCATGAAATGTAATAAAGTGAGACTGAATTTGGTCCCAAAGTCTCCATCTTGCTACTATGTAGAACTTGCTGCCTAAACATACTAATTATATGTGCAGTAAATGAAACATTATTTTTATTTGAATGAGTTCTTCTTGTGACATTGTGAGAAATGAAACATAAGAACACCCAATTACGTTTCTTCTTTATTTGTTATTTCAATGTCAGTTTGTGACTTGGAGAAATAGGCATAGGAACTGAAGTAGATACCACCCACCATTTGATAAAAGTAGATGTTCCAATTCCTGATCACAATTGTAATGTGGAAAACACAAAAAGCAGAACAGAAATAACTATTACTTTCATGGCACTTTTTTTGAAGCTGTCAAAGCGATTAGCAAGCATTTATTAGTCTCATAACAGCCCCGTGAGACACTTAAGATACAGTATTATTTTGTGGAAAGACTTTGACACTACAGCAACTAGTCCAATATGTGAATTTATGTAAAACATATAAATTACTTCTTTTAAACAGGTAACCTACTTACAGTCACGTCTTTTTCACTGCCGCTGTCCCCCTATCCCCGGTTTGGGGGGGATTTTTATTTATTGCACATGATCAACTACACAGAGTTCATATACTTCTGTACTGATTTCTTATAGCTAATTCCAAACTATACAAAAGGATGTGGGTATGAATCAAAGAATATAGACCATATTGAAACAAACACGGTATGAAGTAGCAACCCTATTAATCTCCCCTGAATGTGGCAGGTGATAAATGGCACATTCCGGCAGAATTATCATCTCTCCCTGTTTTTTGGGGGGAAGAAGGAGGTCATCTG
>JAVHNC010017495.1:6074-17612 GCA_034782935.1 Micropsitta keiensis | reverse complement strand
CTAATGTCTGGGTAGATAGGCTTTCTGGGGAGCTCTCTAAAATAGTTTCACCAGGTTCTTTAACCTTCTCTTTTATCTCTTAATCTACATAACAAACACAGATATCTTCATTTAAAATGCTTGTACAGAACAAGGAACATAGTTTTATCTTCTTTTGTTACCTGTTCCTGAGGGGGAAAACATCAGAATATTGCAAATAACTGTGGCAGTCACCTCCTTTCTTCTACTTCAGCAAACAGGTGCAATAACAAGGGAACTGGTAAAATCATAAAAATATTGTGATTAAATAGCTGGGAGTAGACACTGAGCTTTAATTTTTCAGCTTTGTGCTCAGAGTACTTCCATGTTCATTTTCATTCTCTGCAATTCTTGAAGCTTTGTGCTGAAATATGTTTGTCTTTCTCCTCTTTGTCACTCCTGCTCATAAATTCTGCAGTGGACAGAAGAATTTGGATGCATACAGGAGTATTCTGTTGTCATTAAATTCAGTGCTTAATTGGGATGGCTTCTTCTATATGCTTGCCATTGAAACTTAAACGCAATGTTTTATGAGCAACTCATAAACCCTGAACTTACTGGGAGTACAAAATATGCATTCTTTCGTAGATCATCTCTTAGTTCTAATATCATAGAAACAAAGCAAAATACTATTATATCAGCTTTGGTGGTACTAACACAGCATGCATTTGCCCTGTTAAACTTTCCCTGCAGAAAATTCATCTCTGGTAGGCTGAGTTGCCTTGGAATAGTTTTATTTCAATGTCAGCTTGGGTTTTCTGCTGCCTTTCGAAAGGTCTGCAGATCGAACATTACCACCTAGTGGTTGACTCTAGTGGACAGGAGAAAAGAATTGCATCCTACTGCATGCAAGCCAAGCCAGGTTTTGCTTTTAAAAATCTGCCCACTGTGGGCAGAGGCTTAAATATCTGAAAGCAGAGACCTGTTGGGTTTGTGTTTGGTTTAGTCCCTAAGTATTGCATTGTAGCTGATAAATATCTTCAAAAAGAAAACACATCTGAGCTTAACTTGACTCATAGAGGCACAGGAACGGAATTTTTCATTTGGCCTTTGTCAAAATGTTGGGTGAAAAAAAAAAAAAAAGAAATAAAAATAGTTTTTTAACTTGCTAACTAAAGCAGTAACATTTATTAAATTGTTTAAGCATGGTTTTTATTACCTAAAAAAGAAGTCTTCAGGAAGTTTGGATTCTCTTATGGTGAAGATCCAGTTCTGTCACTTGATACTATACAGTCTGATGTACAAGCTCACTAAAAAGGCAAGAAATTGGGTGAGCTTTGAGTCTCTGAAATAGCTAACGTATTAGTGATTAAATTTAAGTTCTCCATGTATTCCTAACATCCAAGGGATGGGAGGGGAGCAGGGAAGGGAAAGTGGTAACTGTTTTCCATTTTATTTGAAAAATCCAGTCACGTGAAAGGTTAGGTATTTCTCTTGGTATTCCTCATCATCCCTTCAACTTCTGATCAGAGGCAAAAGAAGCAATGTATGAAGAAACCAATTTTGAGTTTTAAAGAGGAAATTTGTTCACCCTGGTTTTTTGGTTGGATGGTATGTGTTTGGAGAACTTTTCTTTTGCAATTAAATTCTTCAAAAAAAATAAAGTTGGGTGAAAATTCTCAGTTCTGGGATAGCTTTTTCTCTGTTTAAGCTATGATAGTCACTGCAGATATAATCATTAATGTGATTGGTTTTGCAGATAATTGATTCTTAGGGGTCACCAGAAAGAATTTCACTAAGGCTGAGTTGAGTAGGCAGTAGTCTGAAAAGCAGATTGCATTTCCTTTTATTTCTTTGAAGACAAGGATCACCAACTGTAACTTTGTTCCCTTTTCCTGCACTAGACTTTGCTTATATCCCCAGAGAGCCTGGATTCACTGGGACCTCAGTGAGCTAGTAAGGACAGCTCATAGGTATAAGTAATTTTGACAAGAGGCTCGACCTGGAAGCTGAAGTGTAAAAGCTTTCTTTTATCATCAAGTGCGAACAGTGAATCAGAAACTGGTATCAAAATATCTGTGTCCGCTCTTACAACTGTATGTGTGTGCTTTAATCAGGAAGAGTAAGGCTGGAGGTTGCAATTGATTCAAGACTGGAAAATGGGTCAAAATACTCATTATGAATACTGAAAACAATTCTACTTGTGAATTTATGTAAATCCATGCTCCTTAATTTAGCCTTCAAAAGATCTTATTCTCAATTTATGGGTTTTATTTTCTTATGTACCTATTTTAAAACTTTTGCATACTGCAAATACTCTAAACAATAAATAATACTTTTCTGTCTTGTCATACAATTATAACTATTTCTCCAGACATCTTCAAAAATACACACTAGGCTAACACTAAGGAAAAATATCCAGAGTTTTGGAAATGAGATCCTAAGCTATTGTATTTCTATGGTAAAATGAAACTTAAAGTGACTACTAATACCCAAGGGCATTCATAAGTATATAAAAGGCAGGAGGGAATAGCTTTTAAGCAATGATGAAGTTACTTTATCAGAAGAGCTGATATCACATCACATCTTGTTAGAAAGTTAAATCTCTCAGAACTAATCTCACTGCTTTGCAGTGAAACGGACTGTACAAATGAAATCAAACATCTTGCAAATGAGGCTCTGTAGTAACTGATGCCAAGTTTGTCTTTTTAGGTGTTGATAATTGTTCAAGGTTACACTTGTAAAGAAATTCATTGGCTTATAAACTTCAGAAATTACTGCCTGTTCTGTATGGCATAGAGGAGATGAAGTTGTTGCTTCTCGAGGGCAACATCTCAGTGGTGGTAAATAGCTGGGGATGGGGAAAGGACAAAAATTAATATTTTTGCCTTTTTTTTAGCCAAACTATACAGTGTTCAAATGCCACAAAGATAAATATGTGGCAGTATATTGATTACTGCCCAGATATGTTCAGGGAGTCCAGAAGATAATTTTCTATATACAGGGAAAGAAGGCTGAGGAAAAACTATTCAAAGAGCAAGTGGTTTTAGTCTAAGATAAAATGACACTCTGAAGAGCCCACTACTCATCCAGGCACTAACAATATAGTTCTGGTTAGCCATTTAATATAAAACTTTCTCCAAAAAATAATTGCCAAAGTTTTTGTTTTTTTTAACATAAACATCCAAGGAAAATATTTGCTGTAACTGCTGAAGAGATAGATACAAGCCTGTGAATAACCATTACTGAAGGAACAACTTGAATGAAGTATAAGCCTATGAATCGTAAAGAAGTGGCTTGTTTTCCTCATGGAAGATTCTTTACATAAATGGCTACAGCAAGGGCAAACAGGTAGCAGTGGCTGCAGAAAAAATCAATGTTTAAAAAGTTTAAGATGATGGATGGTCCAGTAGTACAAGGCTTCTTGTATTAAGATTGGCAATGTGTATTAAGTATTTTCTTGGTTTAGATGCATAATTAACTATCTGTGATGGAAAATCACCTCTTTTTTCAGCAAAGAGTGACTAGGAAGGTGTCTTTTTATACATGGGAAAACAAACTGTTTCTAATACAGGTGCAGCCTGTCTTCTGATGTAGATGCATTACTAGAATGTACTCAGCTTGTGCTTTGTTGACTCTAACGGAACTTGAGCACATGCTAGATCTTAAGTATCTACCAGGTGCTGTACTGAATTTTGGCTTGTGACAGGTTGTTCATAAAATCTCCTTTTTTGTTTCATCTATATTAATGCTGATGGTCCACTCCCTTTTGAGGTCTCTGTGGTGTGTACTGGCAGGGGGCTCCTAGTTGTCTGGTGTATGTGTGTGTAAAAGTTCCTGCTGTCTTTTCGTTTTAAGAGGATTAGTTTCTGGTTTTAACCAAATTTCAAAGACTTGTTTTGGGAGTTACCTGCTGCTATTGTATATTTTGGTAGTTCCCCCACACCAGGTTCTTCAAGTAAACCCCTGTTAGTCCTCCTTTAACGTTTTACTCTCTTCTTTTGTTCTGTAGGTTACACATCAAGGCTGAGACTTAAAATACTTCAGGACCCTAGTATCCTTCACATTGATTTCCCTTGTTTGTGACCAGTGTTCCTTCCCTATGCTCCATCAACAGTTCTTGGCCCAGTCAATTACAAGTCCCCTCAGATTAGGAAATAATATTTCAAACTTAAACTTTTACTAAATTGGTTTTGGTTTTAGAATGATTCAGAGACAGGGGGTGGGAATGGAGGGATAGGAGATGATGTAGGAAAAAAACCTCAGAGTCAGAATTTAATATATTTTTCCCTAGATGCAGTGAACTTTATAGGCCTCAACTTCAATTATAATCTTTAAGTGGATGTTAATCATGGACCAGTAATTAAGGAAAGACTCTATGGTGTCCATTCTCACAAAACTTAGGAATTACTAATAACGTTAATAATTGGAATGGAAAATTGTATATTGGCAAGGAGGGTTTATTGGGATATTGCCTTCTTTTTGTAATGCCTTTATTGTCTTATACTTCAAAGAGACTATTTGAGTGACTAATTAAATACTTTCCTTTATTTGTTTGCAAAATTCTTAAGCTCCATGTGCTATAAGTACAACACAGGGTTTCCCCATTAACTAATAATCACTTTATTATAACAATTGATATGATTACTCTTGGCTAATATCACTCTGTTCATCAGAAAAATTTGGTGGCATTAGTAATCTAGAAGTTAGGTGTTATCAAGTAGTTCAAAAGGAAAATATTAGATTTATTTTCATCAGTTCAACATGTAAGAACCTAAGCTTGGTACCTCTGAGTATTTTCTTGAAGTCAAATCAGGTTTCATCTGTGCAAACACACACATGCTTGTATGTATGTGAACATGAACCCTTTTCTGAAAGGAAGTATGATATAGGCATGGACGTAAGAAGTATATGAATTTACTGGTAGAGTTAAACAAAATCAGTAAGATAAATCTTGTCTTAATTACTTGAAAAACATTTTCTGAACAGAAACTTGCAGTAAGACTTTTCTGCTTTTGCGAAATTTAACACAGTTTTGCTAAAGAGGAGCAAAGTATGACAGGTTATTAATTTAGGAGGCAAAATCACACTTATGGTACCATTCAGTTGAAATTCTTTGCAAAATTTGTTATTTTTTTTTTTTTATAATTAATGGCTGAAGGCTGCAGTGTTTTATAATGGAGCTCTGAGGAAACAGTTATGGTGGCTGCTGCAGCATCCATCAATGCAATGAAAGTACTGTTGCTGTCAGTACCATGACTAAAAACTGATGAAGTGGCACATCTTGCCTATATGCCTTGTAGCTGATTAGCATCCACTCTTTTGGTAAGTAACCCCATGAATTCCATTAAATAGTACCAGCTGGAGAATACAAGATCAGAATCTAGCTCTTAGAGATCTGTGGATCTGTACCTTTGGTTTTTGCCAATGTTATTTAATTGAAAAGAAAACTGAGATAAAATTATAGCCTTTTGAACGCCAATGTGCACTCGCAGCTTTGTTAACCCACTTTTTTTAAATCTCAGTGAAGCATTCTTGCATAAACAAAACACACTATTAGAAAATAAATTATGCATAAGATGTATTTTATGAAAGTAAATAAGGGATAACAAAATGGATTGGATTACTGACAATAATAGTTTTGCTATCTGCTGTACCAAAAAGAAAAAAGTAACGCATCTGAAATAATGTTTTAATAGACGTGCCAGAAAGAGCATGAAGAGAAAGGAGAGATTGCAGATAAACCAGAAAAAATTACCTGCATAGCCAATATTGTTGAATATTCTTGTTTTCAGAGTTGTCTCTTTTCAGGTCTAAAATGGAACATGGAAATTGAATATTAAGCCAAATCCTGTTCATCTTTTCCCTGGAAGAATTTGTCTTGAACAAGTGACAGCTCTGGTAGCAATAAAAACCTGTCATAAGACAGATCCTTTATGGTATTGCCTGGATACCAGCTTATTACTGGTCACTTACTAGTCACTTCAAGTCCTTAGCTATTCCATTCCTTGACTTGACAACTAAAAGACCTCCAGATGGTCCTACTTGAAATTTTGATATGGCATAAATTAAGAAAAAAAAAAAACAAAAGTGGGGAGAGGGAAGGGAATAGAGGGAACTATGTAGCATAGATTTCATTTTCCTTCCATCAATTTTTAGGTCTATTTTAATTCCCAAGGACACGGAGTGCCAGATTCATTTGATGTTAACGTGACAGATACATGTTTCCTTGCAGATTTTAGTGTAGCCATTGAAGAAGTCCATCACCTGATATGAATCCCACCCTTTGTTGAGCCTCTTCAGTGGACTGTATGGATATGAGGGTGTTGTGGTTTAAGCCCACTTGCTCACTCCTCCCCTTTCCTTCCCCCGCCCCGTCCCAGAGGGATGGGGAGGAGAATCAAAAGAATGTAACTCCCACGGGTTGAGATAAGAACAGTCCAGTAACTAAAGTATAACACAAATCACCACTGCTACCACCAATAATAATAATGATAAGGGAAATAACAAGGGAAGAGAATACAACCGCTCACCACCCGCTGACTGATACCCAGCCCAACCCAAGCAGTGATCTTGCCCTTTCGGGTAACTGCCCCCAGTTTATATAGTGGGCATGACGTGCTGTGGTATGGAATACCTCTTTGGTTAGTTTGCATCAGGCGTCCTGTCTCTACATCCTCCCGGCTTCCCTTCCTCCCTGGTAGAGGATGAGACTCAGAAAGTCCTTGGTCAGAGTAAAAATTACTGAGCAGCAACTAAAAACATCGGTGTTACCAGCACTGTTCCCAGGCTGAAAGTCAAAACCACAGCACTGCACCAGCTACTAAGAAGGAGAAAAATGACTGCTACTGTAGAACCCATGACACCAGTCTTTAGAAGATCTTTATGGTATCTTTTTATCCTTCTGGTAGATATGGTAAATTAAAAGGTAGGACTTGTTTGAACATCCATTTAAAAAGTGAAAACAATGGAGTGTCACTGTAGTATGAATTTGTCTCAAATATCAATGTTTGTTTATATATGTCTTGTATATTTGGAGAACATAACAGAATATTGCTCATCCTTCAAAACATGATAGCTGGCATTTGTATAATATGTGCATACAAAGCTGAGCTGTTTAATTTACTTTGAGTAGTATTGAAGGCTAATTGAAGCATATTCTTCACAAATGGAAAACACTAGTATATTGAAATTAAAAGTTTTAACCAGAATACGTTAATATCAATATCTAATTCTCCCCATAACCAGCAGGGTGTATAGCTACACTTTCTCTGGTCCAAACAGTATTTAAGTATTTCTGAAAATAAACCACTTGCATTTATGAGCTTGAGATATGTACACCAGGAGTAGCCTAGGAGTCAAAAATGCCATAAGGTTACTAGAAGGAGATGATCCTAATGTGAATCAAAACAGTAGATTACCTTTTAAATGGGGATACTTTAACAACCTCATGTATTTGCACTCAGCAAGATAAATGTAAGTCAATTTAATAGAGTAACTCACTTTCATTTGAACACAAAATTTATACCACTGAATGCAAGATAGTGCAGTTACTCAACAGTATTCATAGAGAGAAGCCAATGTGCAGGTATGGATTGAAGGATTACTGCATGTACTGCATGGTGTAACAGTGTCTTTGTGGAATATTAAAATAATCATAGTGGTAGTCATGAGAAGTTGCTATAATTATTTTAGTGTGCCCAATCCTGGAACATATTGCAGTTCAATATGTTTAAATAATCATTCTGTAAGAAGGGTGCTGACAAATTTGAAAGGTTTCTGAAAAGAGCTACAAGACATTACTGTTTGGAATACTTTCCTAACATAAGATTAAAGCAGATTAACTTGTAAAAAACAGGAAGGTTTAGATTTGTCTTTAGACACCTTGATGACGGAAAAAAAGTATGTGAAATTAAAGCAATTTTTAAATAAGCAGAGGTAGTAAATTAAAAAGGCTGGAAACTGATAAAAGATTAATTCAGAATAATAGAAAACCCCAACAAACCTACTTTGAAGCAATTGAAAGTTTGAAACAACTAAAAAGGAAGCAGAACTGATCACCATTTAAATTCTTTAAATGTAGGTCAGCTATATGTTCTGGGTTTGATCCAGAAGCCGCTGGGTAAAATTTTATGAGCCTTGAGACTCAGAAGCTCAAACTAATGGCTCCAGTGTTAAAACATGTGAGTCTATAAACCCAAAGAGTTTTGTCGTGATATATTCAGCTACAAAGTTAAAGTTGTGTGCTTCCTTATAAAAGCAATAAATTGACCTTACAAACAAAAGATTGGCTTCCAAGCTGACAGAGTTGAAAACAATGGATATCATAATGGTAAGGAATAAAGATCTCACATATGTAGTCTTTATCACACTTGTATTGCCAGTTTGAATATTTCAGCATTTTAAGAGGGTGTTGTGATGGGATATGACATCACTGTAGTTTTAGATTCTGGTCTTACTGAGACATGTTTGATTATGTTAATTAATCTGGCTTTCTCGGTACACAGGATTCCCCAGGATGTAATTCATTGAAGTGTGAAACCCCAGAGGCTTTGACCTATTACTAAACACAAAGCTACAAACAGAAGAGAGTTTTTTTGATAAATGCAATCCTAAAATAGAAAGACCAACTTTAAAATATGGGAGTAAAACTACTAAAAAGAAAAATGTAATTGTTCAGTATTCCTCAACAAGCAACAAAAAGCTTAGCAATGTATTTCAGTCTCTGAAAATAAAGTGGAGAGTCTGTGTAAGAGCATTTGTCAGCTTTCTCTATAAGAAATATAGGTGTTCACCACAAGGATGTAACAGCATTCTTCAGAATGTATTAATTACCTCAAAAGCAAATCTTGGTGTAACTAAAATAAATAGTCTTTTTAGTCTGGTTTGCATAACTGTTGGCTGTTGCATTTAATTTCAGGATGCATACAAATTGTTTCTAATTCATGGTTAATTAGATTATCAGCCTTTTAACAAATTGAAACATGACTGGCAAATTGCATGTGTTCAGATAGCTTTTCTTCTCAAGCACTCTCTATCTTAAGCCTTAATTCTCTTCATTCAGATGGAGTTGTCCATTTCCAGTGGCAACTGATGTCTTTCTATCCATCATGTGCTAAACCTAACCTCTGGGGAGGTGGGTCATAGTAGCAGAAATTAGATGGTCTGCATTTTACTCTCAGTGTTAGAGCTCATCCAATGTTAATAAGTGGTACATTACAGAGTAATAACATGTCACATGTACGTATCAAGTGCATATGCAGCAGAATTTGGAAAATATATTGATACAGGGAGAAGAGATTGGCAACTTCAATGAAAAACCCCACTGTGTGTTGTAATCAACAGGTATAAATGTAAAAAATAACCCCAGAAATTGTCTAATATCTAAATGTAACATTATTATCAAATATTAGCAATTATGTTTACAAAATATGTGCATACATATTCACTTTATATGAAAACAACTAAGCAAGGATATAAATACAGTGTAAATTTGTACTCCATAAGTAGTTAGCACTGAAAAGAACTGCTGAAGTGTAGCTGATATGTATATACTCACTACAGTGTCTTGAGTGCCTTGGAGCAAAATCTGGTCTTTGCTTTATGTGCTTATAAACAGATTTTCTGTTAGATAATGAGAGTCAATGGGAAGTTAGTATTTTCTCTGTTTTACAGAAAAGAACAGAAGAAACAGTGGTCTAATAAAGAGGCAGAAATGCCTGTGAACTGCTGTGCACAGAGATCAGTCAAAAGCAGAAATATTTTCAATCTAATCTCATACTTTGTTATTAGCTCCTTTTGTTAATCAAGGCTTCAGTCCCTTAAACACTGTTTAGCTCAGAGCAAATGAGCTGTTCTGCTGGAGTCAGCGGCCCAGTAAATGTTTTGTTGTCTCAACCCTCAAGGGAGACAGTTCCTGCTAGTTAGTCAGCATTCCTCTGTTTTTATTTAATTACTACTAATCATAGCAGAACAGTGCTTAAATATCCAGAGCAGTCTGCCATTTTCCCAGTGTGAAACTTTTAAGTTTCTTCTGTTTTTTGAGCGTTTTTTTATTTTTTCTCTTTGCCAGTGGGATAGTTTTGCATACAAAAAAAATAAATCTGAGAAACAAATTGTACCTGTGTAAGTAAACTCACATGGATTTTGATGATAGAAATACAATTGCTTGCATATGGAAAACATAGTATTGGTTGAGACCATTTAATGGTGCAGCTGAAAACATGTGGGTCTTGCAATGAGCGGAGTTATTAAAAGGACATTTCAGTGGTTTATAGTTTAGGCTGTACTGATATTTGTGCTCAGTCAGGGGTTTAGATATGACATTTTCAAAATCTGCTTGTGTTGGACTAGGTTTGTTTCTACTGGAGTATTTTACGTTTATTTATATATGTATAAAATAGCTTTTAAATAAGCACATTTCGGTGCCCATGAGCAGAGGCAGCAAAGTCATAGTGATATCAGGTGTATATGAAATGAAAGGAATCAAACCTGTGAACCAAGATTTTCTCATCCTGCCACTTAGCAATGGTTTTTCTTATTGGAGAGTACACAGGTTTTGCAGCATGTTCTGGAAGCTAACAAACACAAGTATGAATTTAGGGAGAGAGTGAATTCTAAAGATGTGGGCCAATGTGGAAAATCTCCCACTGTCTTTCTCTTTTTATGTCTGTGCTCAGATCCAATGTTTGTTCTGACTGTACATGCTACATCTACCCTAAGGACAAAGAAAGGGCATAAATCTATTAAGAAAATTAGGAGCAGTATTAACTTCCAATAACTTTTTGAATTCTTCTATGACTTATATAACTTCCAGGGGATCCTTTATAGTGATCAGGAAAATTATTCCAAAATGAGAGACCTGGAATAGCTTAGTTTGGTAGCTGGCTGTTACTTTATAAGCACTGCTACTCCAAACTTCTTCAGAGTTGTGACTGAAAACCAAATTATTTTTTGTTCACATTTTCCTTCACAGTTCTTTTAAAAACATTTTGACACCTATTGTCTTATTTAAGCTGATTAATTTGCTGGAAAATATTTTGGTGATAATTAATTACATAAAATTGTTTTAATACATATTACTCTTTATATGGAATAAGTGCTTGACAACATGTTTTGACTTGTTTATAAGGGTATGGATGACTGGATCATTTACACTGAGGTGTAATTATTGACCTTCTGATCTTTCCTCTTCAGCCTATTTGAGAATCCTGTATTTGGAAGCTCTTTCCAGAAATACAGTAAATAAACATTATCTCAGAAACATAATAGAACAAAGCGAAACCATCCCTCACTGTTCTATACAGCAACCAAACTACCAGACATTTCCATTTGGTCAGAATATACATTATAACAGTTTGAAAAAAGTGACAGTATGTAAAATGATAATTTATGAGCAGCGTGTATTACTATAACACACACCAAAGTATATTCCTTTTACAGTAAGTAACTTAATAACTTAAGATTTTTAAAAATATGTTAATGTGAGCAATCCTGCTGAGGTGCATTGTGAACTAAATCTTCATTAAAGGAGCTATATATTTTCACAAAAGAATTCTGGAGTACGAGGGGTACCACCTT
>JAVHNC010017312.1:1044-11238 GCA_034782935.1 Micropsitta keiensis | reverse complement strand
GTGCAAATGTGCTTGTGCTTGTGAATCTAGAGAGAGGTGTATATGCCATCACTAGTGACCTTCTAGCTCTGCCAGCCAAGCTCCCCTTCTGCTGCAGCTGCTGGGGTTTTGATTCTGAAGTCTGTTATTCAGAAACTTGACAAACAGCTGTTGACTTTCTTTTATTATATATGACAATGGGAGATGTGTTTCCTAACACCACGGAGTGCTGTGATGTCAACAGGATGGTATCTTTCTTGCCCTGTTTTTACCCTGCCTTTTTCTCAAGTGCTTTTTTTGAGCGTCTGTTTCCAATTTCGATGGAGCAGTAACTTTTGCCAGGAAGAAAGTAAAAGTCAGTCATTTCTCAGGGGATGAAAAGGTTAACAGTCCTGTGTCTGTCCTTGCAGAGAGAGGCTGTATGCCAGGTAGAGGATACTTCAGTAATGCTGTATTCCAGATAATGAGAAATCCCGACTAAAGGAATCTGTCATTGCAGATGTGTGGGTGCGCCGTGTGGCTCGTGCGAGGCGCTCTGGGGGAGAAGAGCAACCAGTGATGGGTGTTGAGAAAGCGATGGACATTCCCACGCAGCCAGTGGTTGTGGATTACTTTGAACTCAAAGTAAGTCTAATTTTACTTATTAATACTGAAGTAGCTACACGTGCAGTTGTAACTGAAGTCAGTTGTTAACTGATGCAAATTAAAACAATTTATGGGAAGGATACATAAGTTGTCAAATACTTCAGCCTGTGATGGACTATGACTGTCGTGTTTCCATGCGAAGTGTAGACTGCTCTTCTTGCTTTTGATGAACTTGGTTTTAGGAGACTGGGTTCTCTTCCTGACTTTTAATTTGAAGGGGCTTGTTGAATTGTGAAATAGCCGCCTGACAGCGTACTAGTACTGTTGGTCATTAATGTGTTAACAGTTTTCATGATGGATTTGGGAGTTTTGCTTTGGTATTTGCATGTCCTCAAAAGGACCTTTGTTTCTAGCAGTGATCAACATAACCCAGAAGTTGGCAGGTTGACATAAAGCTCATCATGGTAGGACAAGGGGAAATGACTTTATACTGAAAGAGGGTAGATTTAGATTAGATATGAGGAAGAAAATCAGGTGAGACACTGGCACAGGTTGCCCAGAGAAGCTGTGGCTGCCCCATCCCTGGCAGTGTTCAAGGCTGCAGTCATGTATGTGGCAGCAATTGGAAATAGTTTCACAGGGGATTGTCATGGAACCAATAAATTGAGGATGAATGATATTTATTGTTCCAACTCAAAGCTCTACCAGCAGTAACTCCACATTCAGGACGGCACAGCTGTATCAAAAAGATCTGCAGCCTGGCTTCCAAAGATCCAATTACAGTACCCTTGCATGGCAGCCACAGCTTCTCCAATGTAAAGCAACAGTGGCTTAGCAGTGGCTGCTGCTCTGTAACAAAGTGGGTTGTCTCATTCTCTGCTGTTCTGGAAGCAGTTGATTTGGAATGATGATCATCGATTAGTAATAAAATACTGTCTGAAAATTAAACTTTCCTTTTCTGTGAAGTATGAAAAATTAACTCATTTTCTCTGGTTAAAGCTTCTGAGATACTGAATTCAGTCTCTGAAGTGTCACTTTTATTTTATTTTACAGTAGAAGAAAGTAGGATGTCACTTCTGTTGTTACTGTTTAGCTTCCGAAAACATGGAAAACTTTATTCGAAGGATCATGCACTAAAAGTCTAAACTTGTATTTCCCTCATTCTTTTTTTCTTCAGCAACTGTTGCATTTTGCCACCACGATAAGTAAGAACTTCAACATTCTTCAGCTGGAAAAGCTCTACGCAATTATTAGTCAGTGCATTTACCAGTACCGAGAACATTACGACAAAACTGAATTAGTGAAGGTGAATTGTTTTTTTGTCTTCTGGCACTTTCTATCCTCATCACATTGTATTTGGTATAATCATTGGCTGTTTTAGTAGGGAAAGCAGTGAACTTGAAGGTCCACCCTGGCAAAGCAGTTCGGCTCAGTCTGTCAGCAGTCCTCTAGATGCTTTCTAGGGCTGTGGGCTACGGAAGGAGGGTGCTTTTCTTACTCTGTGGCTCCCTCTTTCTCTCCTTGCAGGCAGTCAGACATGGCAATACTTTGCATTGTAGTCATGCTGCTCTTGAAAAGACAGGAAGTGTGAGACATAACAAGTAGACTTCTCTCTAGTCTCACCATAATCTCTTTCTAACTAGCAGGGCTTGAGCATCCTTCATTTGACATATGGGGAGACTCCTGCCCATGACCATTTAATGGTAGTGAGTCAGATTCCTTGACCTCTTCCTCTAAGAGATGAATTCCGAGTTGTCAGAACTCAGGAAAAATATTCCAGAGGTCCCAGCCAGGGATTCCCACTATTGACTCGATTTGAATAGGTTGGATATTCAGATACAGACTCATACAGCCCCTCTTGCCTACGTGATTTTTAGATGTGAAAAGATGCATTTGAAGCTAGTGGGAATATCAAGGTGTTGGGATGGTGGTAGCACATGGATTTGTTAAATATAACAAAATCCTCCTGTATGTGCACATTATTTATTCTTTCTTACAAAGAAATAAACAGGGTTCTCCAAAATTTTACTCACGCTAACTGCTAGTTTGTCTTCTCATTAGGAAATGAAGAAAGAGATTACAGCCTTCACGTACTCTGTGTGACTCTTGGACTGAATGACTTCTTGCTCTGATGTTTCCTTTTCATTGCATATTTCATTCAACATTACTTCTACATATATATTTATATATATATTAAGATATATTTGTTTAAGACTAAGAAAGCTCAAATAAACTCTTCTAATTGCTTTTATCTTTTTGTCCTGTCAGTGTATTTGTATGTGACACACTGCTGGGATTGCCTTTGGAAACACTGCAGATCTGAACTTCTACATAACTAAAGTACCTCTCTTTAAAAGAAAACAATCAAAAATATTTCTTTGATAAGCTTTTTTCATCATTTCCCAGCTTGTGGAAACATGGTTTTCTGAAGTAGTCAGGTGCTGTATAGTCTGTTGTATATGACGAAAAGGCTTTAAACCAAGTCTCTTTTTTGGTATATGAAAAGTCAATTCTTTATAAACATCTTAATGCAGATCATAGGTAACATTGTGGGGGTTTTTAGTTACCTCATCATAACCCAAGTTGCTTTCATAGAATTAACAACCTAAAGAAAGCTTGTGGGAGAAACACTCTTCTTGCAAACCTGAGAGCTTTGTAGCATAGTTTTGCCTATCAAAACCACTTAACTTGAAAAAAAAAGCAACATCGACTAACTTTCTGCAGTAAAGTTTAGTCTTGTTTGCAGTAATGGCAATCTTCTTGATAGTGGATTTCACAGAACCAATAATTTGAGGCTGTGGTATTGGAACTTGGTTAAAGCTCCACCAATGTTAACTCCACATTTGTGATGTCACATGGGTTTTTCACTACACTGCTGATTATTCACATTTATGGCGAGTGATCCAAAATGTGCAATCACTCACCTAAAAGGGAGGGCTCTCAACCTCGAGGAGTTCCCTTGGATGACATCCTGACCCAAGGGGAGAGTCCCCAACTGCAGGCCTGCTGTGTGTGACAAGAGCTTCATGGGAAGTTTTTGTCAGCTTTTGTCAGGTCTTTATTAGAGTGGGTGCATGTGCCACACAGTTCTTTGAGCAGGCTGGAGAGAGTTGCTTCTTTCTCCGAAGGAACACTGGCACAGCCCAAGGAGAATGCCCTTCAGTCCAAAAAGCAGGGGAGCACCTCTCCAGTGCCTGGGGATGCACCTTGGGTTGTTCCTTATCAGCCTTCCCCAAAACAAGTAAGGGCAGGGGCATCCAGGATATGGCCCAACAAGCCTGTCTCAGCCCCAGCAACTGTTGTTGGCAGCACAGGGACCTCAGGCAGAGGAGGGGAAATTAAAGACAGAAAACAGGGAGCAAGGGGGGTGCGAGGGCCAGGCAGCAGCCCCTGCATCCTTTGGGAGGCAGCACACTGCAGAGAACAGGGGCATGCTGGCAGCCTCAGCTGTAATCCCCTTTTCCCTCCTCATTGTGGGGTCTGCGAAAATAAAAGAGCCTCCCTGGTAAAACTAGGAAGTATATATGTGTGCCAGGAGAGAGGAAGAGATTATTTTCACTAAGCACGAGGAGGGATGGGTGGTACAAACCCATTTTTGACATCTCCTCCATTTCACACCCTGCCTAATTCAGCTGGACAGAAACAGAGGCAACAGCTATGTTGGTGCTTCCTTTCAGTGTTTCATGTACAAGGAATGACGTGGGACCAACAGAGAAGGAAAAGCTGTAACTCTGCAGCTGTCTGGCATCTCCCACCACTCTCCCACTCCCAAGGCACTGACTGAGCCAGGGATGAACTGCAAGGGCCCAAACACCTCATCTAAGATCTCTTCTGTAGTTAAATTATTTAGCTTGCAGAGGGCAGATCAAACCCACTTGCAAAATGAAGGAGTCATGCTTCAGATAGGCTCTTCTCCCTGCAGAGCAAAGCAGAAAGTCATCTCTTCAATCCAGCCACAAAGAGCCCCTGGCAATGCAGTGCCATTAAAAACAATATGCTTCAAAGCATTCCTCTAAGCAAGAAGTCTTCAACTGCAGTTCAGGCTGTTAACTCAGACAACATCAGGGCATAGCCATAAGCAGCCCCCCAGGGAAAGTTTGTCCACAGCTTTTTGCAAACAAACAGGTGCCAGAACAGGATACTTATGCATCCCCTCCTGCTCCCCAAAAACTGCTGCATGTCAGACAAAAAAGGAGAGGTGAAGGAACCTGCCCAGGTTTCACTGAAGCAATCCTATTCCCTTTGAGAGACAGTTCTCAGTTACGTCATCAAGCCAGGTCTGGCTCATGTCCTGCCATGGATGCCCACACAGCTGCTCCATCCTGGGCTACCTGTGCCTTCTGGTGTCAGGTTAGCATTTGGCTATTCAGCCACATGCTCACCATGGCCTGCAGCAATCACAAAGAGCAGCTCTTTGTAACCCTGCTGCTCATTATCCCTCTTACTGTACCTCCCTACAGTGTAAGGTACGCTGACCATGAAGATGTGAACAGTGGCTCCTCTTGCACCTAGCCACAGTGCAAGCCATGGACTTGGCCTTAGGAGCATCTGGTAGAGAATATCCTTGGCTTGTGAACTGAAAGCCAGTGCCTCCAGAACAGGGGCACAGTCCCAGACCCCTCAAGAAAGAAGGCACACAATGTTTACGTTATGAGATCCTTTTACTTGAGATTGCACGCTGCAAGCAAAACACCTTTATTACCCTCGTTCTCTGCTCTCCCAGCTATCTTTCAAAGTACAATGCAACAACTGAAAACTAGCTGACAGGAGAGAATTAAAGTGATAACTGGCTCCTTTCCTTCCCCTTCAGCCACTGGCTCTTGCTTTCCACCTGCCACTCCCTGGTGCCCCACAGACCTCCTGCTTACTTGCCTTCTGAGGACAGGCAGGAGCTCCAGCTCTGCAAGGCTGGCTGCCTGCCCGCCCCAGCACAAGGCATTCCACTGCCGCACGATGTCACCAACATCTGCAGTGCCAACTGCCCCAGTTGAGCAACCGCTTACTGGAGCACATGAAGCCACATCACTCGTTATGGGCTGATGCGAGCCGAGAGCTATGGAATACAAGACTCTGCTATAGACAACTCTCAGCTATGAGGCACACAACTCCCAGTCAAGCCATAGCAACATTCAATTTTGACCTCCTCTTCTGAAGACCAGGGCGAGGAGGAGGATGGAGCATGGGATGGGGTGTCAAGCAATACAGGGTCTATTCTAAGCTCCAGTCCTGACCTGCTGAGTCTCTGCAAGGTACATGATCCCTTATTCATGCTCAGACTTCTATGCGCCCTTTGGGGCAGTGGGAGCCATCCCCCATTACAAGTTTGCATGGTGTCTAACACAACAAGGTCCCAGCCTTGGTTAAAATTTGTAGAAACATCTGTAATACAAAAAATAATTTAGGTTTTGGAATAAGATGATGGGGGAAGATGGCATGACAGGCGTTTCTTCAGCCTTCATCCAGAGAGCCAAGAAACCTCCACTTATCTTCAATGCTGGAGCTGTGCAAAATCTGGGTTATGCTCACATTTTTGTGGCTGCTGAAATTTTTGCTTGTTTGCTTGGTCACTAGTTTGGGGGATTATTTTAAAGGTGGCCTTTGAAGTGGCTCAGAGGCTAGGGATGTCCGAAGCTATCCCAAGGGAAACAGATTATAGGGTAGAGTGCAGGTCAGGCATCAAGGATAAACGTGGCTTGCCAATTTGCTCTGGATGTTATTCTCTTTGTGCTCCTTTTCCTTCCAGTCCAAATCTACAGTTGAGGCAATCATGAGGAAAACTGGACAACTGTACGCTTAGCAAGCATCTTCCTAACTTGCTCCGTGATGTAAATAGCTGACCCCTGCTACCCCAGAAGACAACAAGCTTCATGATGCAATAAGCAGGATCCCACAGCTTGTACTGCCTACCAGGCAAGTGCTTCTTGCAGACCAGTGCCTGTCCTGTCAGACACAGGCTGGCTTGTCTTGCTGTAGCCATGTACACCACACTGCTCTTCCCTAAAGTAGCTTCCTCAAACTAGCTACTCACCTCCCTGCCAAGAGGGGAGTAGGGTCAGGAAACACATGCCCAGGTTCCAGCAGCTTCAGCTCCATACTTTGGTATTAACCTCCCTTTCTTAGTATCTATCATTGAGCTAATGGCCTGTGTGGCCACCAAGCATAGTTGACCTTGATACCAAGACCTTCTCCTTCCCTGCTGGCTGGGCAGGACCTGGAGCTGGGGTGTCAGTGTGCTAAACTACTCTTGCAGCATTCACAGCAGCTTAGGCACCCAGAGCAGCAAGGTTCTCAAAAGCAACTAGCTCTTGTGCTACCTTGGACTCTTTCTTTACAGCATTACAGAAGTGTTCAGGCACAAGCTGGCATGCAAGTAGGAGCTCTGCTCCTCTCCTGCTGGGAAGCAAAGACCTCTTGTTTTCAGTCCAGCTTCAGACACCCCAAGAGCAACATCAGCATGATGGAACAGTGATGACTGACACATCCAGAGCAGCTGGCATGCCTCTGTGGAGAGACCTCCACACTCCAGATTCTCATAACCGTCTCATCCTACAAGCCTCCAGCTCCCAAGGCAGCGGACAGCTACAAGCCAGATACCCTGCTTGGCCAGCTAAGGGGTAGGGAAATCCCCATAGGGACTCAAAAGCTAGTGGATGTTAAGCCCTCCTCCTGCCAGGGTCTCACAGCTCTGCTGGGGTCTGACTGGCCATGATGCAAGGTGCAATGAGGAACCAGTGATGGAGTGCTCCTCATTGGATTCAGACTTCATTACATCTGGATAATTGGACCATCTTGTTCTCCATCTGCCCAGATGGCTCTGTCTTAGAAGCTGCACTTCAACTACTTGCAAGGCAAGATGTACCTGATAGCCACTTTTGAGATAAAGAGTCCCCCTCCACTTGAGACTAATCTGGGCAGCTGTTACACTAGTGAGAGTCCCACAGACCCACCAAGCACAACCTTGTACTTAAAAGCAAGGGGAGCGCTGCCCGGTCTCTCAATGCACAAGTCTCATTGACTTTCCACCACATCATTAAAGTTGCTCCAGGTGTTTGTAAAAATCCCACCCAGCATGTTTCTGAAAGCACCACTTGACGCCGGGTCTCAAACCCACCCCTTCGATCTGACACTGCTTGGGTTTGTTAAACAAGCAGCTTTCTCTTGGGGGGGAAATAAAAATCGCATTCCCATCACCATTCAAGGGGCCCAAAGGAATCTCTCAATGACAGGGGTAGGCTCTAAAGAAGCAGGGACAGCTAGTCCTTTTTACCACCCACAGCTGAGTAGCACACAAGCGAGCACTACCTTCTTGCCCCATATGGGACTGCAATCCAGCAGAGCAAAGAGAATGCTCTCCACGTCAGCTACAGCTCAAGGAGCAATTTGGGACAGAAGGCACTAGATGAAGTAAATTATTATTCACCATCCAGAACACTACTGGCTTCCAAATAATTGTCTATTTGTGTGCGTGCATGCACAAGAATCCTTGCTGCATGGTCTCTGCCAGTGTATTCCCAGCACTGTGACTCTCTGGGGACAAGGTCCATACTTGTATTCAATCTCAGCTTTGGATCTCAAACACTAAGGTTTCAGATTTTGTTTTAAAAAACATTTTCTCTGGCAACTGGGCTGTTAATGGATTTGATGTTTTTGCTCTCGCCTCCTCCCTACCTTTAAAAGCTTGGCACCAAAGAGCTTCTTTGAAGATAAGGCCAAATTCGCAATTTAAGGGGAGGAACTTCATAAAGTAGACGTGAAGGGATGGAGAGGAGGGGGGGAAAGCAACCCAGGAGCCACTTTGCCTGTTGAGATGTGCACTGTACAGTACAGAGGATTACAATGGCCTCTCTGTACCTCCACTGGCTGGAGCCATAAATTCGGTGCAGCTGCAGTGCTGCTACCTACAGGAGGCTCCCCAAGGGTCGTGCTCAGAGAGGGGCTTCTCTACAGCCTCACCCCCAGCCTACCCTCCAAACCAAAGCATCACACAGCCCTTACAGAGCCCACATCCACCCAGCATGCAGGGGTCGATGCCCCCAAAGGCAACTGCAGAGCCTCCCAGTGGGCTGCCAATGCCCTGCTGAAACCCACTGTGGCCTTTATCTAAGAGGTTTTTCAAGGGCCAGCAAACCTATGGTCTCTCCTGATCTCCATCAGACCTATCCTTGGCACCACAAGGAGGCAGGGAAGTGCCACTTACAGGTTTTGCAGGTGGAGAGTGGAGGCAAAGAACAACCTGCCCAGCTTGGGGGGAAATCTGCAATCTAGAGAACCAAACCCAGCTCTCTTCAGTTCCCAGGCTTCTGCCCTAAAGCACTGGCATCACTAAGCGAGGTAACAGCTCTACCTAAAAGTACCAGGATAAGTTACAGTGACATTATTGGAGGAAGCCACGTTTTGCATATAAATGCTATATTCTAGGCCAGCATATGCACATTTAAGGTTTATTTCTCAAATATCACCACAAGCTTTACTAACCACACTAAGCTCAACACACTGATTCGCAGGGCTCTGCTAACCCTGTCCTTCTGTTAGTTAAAGAAAAATAAAAAGCAACATTATTTCAGTGTTTGAAAGCTGACAACACAATTCTGACAGGGTTCTTTACACCCTTTTCCTCTTCACTCTAATGATTTAAAGAACAGCAGAAGGTCCTGGCGCACAGTCTTTAGACGCACAAGCTTGTTCAGACTCGCTGACACTGCAATCAGTGAACACATCCTTGCATTTGGCAGAGCCTTAGGACCGTGGCTCTGCATAAGAGTACAACCTGCTGGCTAATTCCTTTGCCAGAGTGGACCTTAGCGAGCCAAAATGGCATTGCCACAGGGCTCAGGGTGAAAGACTTACTGCCTGCACCAGGCACAGAAGTTAATGAAAAATGACCAGTTTCCAAAACACCATCTGGCTTTCACAGGCTTATATAGAGACACCACAGCCCAAAACCTCTGTGAACTCAACAACAGTGGGTTTTCATAGGGGCAACATGCTGTGGTGTGGTTTGGACTTTGCCCAGCAAGCCTCCAACATGCTGCATGGACACAAGGTGCAGTCACCATCCTCACATCTTAGGGGAGCTCAAGGGTGGGTTTCAGCCACAGGGCAGCAGCCGCCGCAGAGCGGTGGAGTAGAAAGCAAGGGTAAAGTTTGGCTCTCACCTCTGTGCTGGCACACTGCCCATGAGGAGGGCAAAGAAGCTTGAGCACGTCCCACACGCTCCCTGAAGCACAGTTCCCTCCATCAGTCCCACCAGAGCCAAAATAAATTGGCACTGCGTCATGCTCAAGAGCTCCTACAACACACAAGAGCAGCCCTGAGAGCCCTCTCGGGCACCCTGTCTGCACTGTGCCAGGTGCTCTGCTAACAACCCCACCAAAACCCCACCAACCCAACACCATGGCCAGGGCTCTCCCCCACAAGTTTACCAAGAAGGACACTTGTGCCACAAGCCTTCACACTGGCTCTGGTGAAGATGCTGCACCAGATGAGCTTTCTCTGCCTCCTGCATTCAGCACCCAACTGTCCCCTGTCTCCTGCTGCCAGCCCAGACCCTCCTCCAACACACAGCTCTGGCACCTTTAATACCACTTGAGAACCTTACCTTGATGTTTGGGGGCCCAAGTGCTCCTTATC
>JAVHNC010017255.1:13072-23140 GCA_034782935.1 Micropsitta keiensis | reverse complement strand
GAGAGGCCTGATAATTTGCCAGCGCTTGAGTGCAGCAGGTGTGTGTAAGGGTTTGCTGCTTTATTTATCTTGGAATGCAGAGACCCTAAAAGTACCCAAACCTTTTTGTTCCTCAGCCGCATTGAGGTGGTGTTCCTCTGGGAAGATGTCTGAGGCTCTCAAGATTTGCTGTAGACCTGGATGAACTGTGCTATCTTGCCAGGGACAGTTGGGAAGGAGGAAAGCACGGCTGGAAAATGCCTAGGAAATGCTATTAAGAGCCTGTCTCACCATGCTGTTCGTGATCTAAAGTGCCATTTTGTTCAGATATTTTTAGAAACTCAGGGTGCTTTTCAGTAGGCTGCTGTATCCCAGGATGATTCCAAGGAGCATATTCCTAATTATACTTCCCAGTGTAATCCGTGTCAGCAGGAGAAGCTGGAAGTCTGGCAAGTGACAGGCCAATGCTTTATTAAGCTAAAGGAGACATATGGAGGAACTATTTTCTTGTAATTCCATTACTTGTTCAGTAATTGAAAAGTGGGATTCTGTTTTCACTCAAAATGTGAAGATTTTCTGATGTTTCCAAACCATGGGATTTCAATGGGAGCACTTAAAATAATGTGTAATGTAAAGGTATAAGAATTGTAAGCATATTTCTCACAGGTGAGCAATGCTGCCAGCTTTGTACTCTTTCTATTTTAGTTTCTTCTCCCAGAAATAACCAGTCCACTACAAAATAGACCTGAAGTGACTCCAGGTGTAGTATACTTTCTTCAGAATTTGTGCTTACATAGCTAGGTAAGGCAGGGATATCTGGTGGATCTTAGCGATCTTACCAAATATGCACCATCCCTGAAATCTACAGCAACACTGGACAAAGTTAGAAAGACTGTGCTGATATGGCAACCTTGCATAATGACTGCTTCTACTTGTAGGATAGCAAATCAATATATTTAATTGAATTTGAGAATATTTAATCAACCTCGTATGTAGTAAATCACAAGAAAGTCCACCAATGCTTTCAGACCCAAGTGGTGCCTCTTCTCTATAATCAGTTCTTTAAGATGTGCAGCCTGTGTCTGGGTTTTTTTTTGCGTGTGCGTGATAGTGAGTCAAGAGGACATAGCACTTTAGTTGTTCTTTTTCTTAGCAATAGTGCTTATGGATAGAGGTTCTGCCAGAGCCTGACTGCAAGCAAAAAGCTGTGTCTTCAGGTGCTGGAATATATGTACTTGTGTGCTACCTGAATACTTTTAGGCAGTTCCTGGTAAGAGATGTTGAATGTTCTTGTGCTGAGATGGGATTGTTCCACTGAAAACTGAGTGATAGGCTGCCACACTCCTCCTAACTTCATTTATGCAATGATCCTGTGATCTCTCTTGACCTTGAGCAAGTGTGGCTATGAAGGCCATGCTGTTTTCTTAATAACTCTTAAGTAACGGGTTGTTCAGGTGATATTTTCTGGGTTTAGAAATCTGCAGAGTCAACAGCCACCAGCAGATGGTGAGTGTTCAATGGGGTGATCTGAAATTCACAGGAGCATGTGCCACCAGGTAAAGAAGTAAAATGCCATCATAGAGCTTTCGCAGTGCAGGAGCACCATCAGGGCACACGCTTTGCTACATATGACAGCCCTGAGAATATCTAAGGTCAGAACTGGGTCAAAATGAAAGGAAAAGATGGCAAGGTGAGAAAGGAATGGCAAGCTGCAGGTGGTTATTGGCTGATGACAGCTAAAGAAAAGGATTCTGCTCATTCCATGGTAGGATGTGGAAGGCATGTCTTGACTCATGTGTGTGCCTCATGTTTGGAGCAGGGCTTTGACCTGGATCTATGATATGGCTAATGAAAGAGAAATCCTTGGCTCTAGGCCTTTGTGACTCAACGCAGTTGGAATATAAATGGACCTGTGCTTTATTACTTGAAGGAAAAACCTTAGACTGTTCATATGGTTACCTGAAGAGGGGTTTTAATGCCATAGTGCTGAACAAGCAGCAGTTGCTTTATTTGAAGTATTTCAGGTTGACAGTCTGTATTTCTTGTCTCTGAAGAGACCACCATGGTTTTGCTGAGGGCAGCAGGAAACCATCTCACCTCTGCAGCAGCTGGACATGAGATTCTCTATGGTATCAGCTTTGGCCATCATCAGCTGCCTGCAACCTCCTGGGCTTACGAGACTGCTGTTGTTATTTACTGCTGCATCCTCTCCTCATTCGTCTCCAGTTACTTCTAGGTGCAACCTTCTGTTGTTCAGTAAATCGACCATGTTTGCAGTAGCTTGCTTTTTGCTTCTGCTTTGCAGGTACAAATAAGATGAAACAGATAGTGGGCTGAATAGACTAAGACTGGATACAGAGAACAAAAGCATGTGGAGTAATGATGTGAATCAAATGCCACGGGAACTGTCACTCTGGAAAGCAACTGCAGAAACCTCAATGTGCACATAAATCAGTGACTGCTTACCAAGTTAGACTAAAAGATACTTTTAAAAGGTGAAGGTGGATGCATCTCAGTTGGATTTAGAGATCAGCCAGTTGTCTCAAACTGTAGATGCTCGAATTCCCTTCTTTGTTTTGGGTTGTTCAGGTTTTTTTCTTATACTTTTCTAAACAGGTTTAAAGTAGTGGCTAGAGTGAATCTTAATGGGTTAATTCAACTCTTTGCATACAGATGAGCTGGAACCAAACCTTGGAGTTAAACATCTGTGAGCTGTGGGGAACTCCAGGTTCATGCTTTGCAGCTGAAACTCGTCTCAGTTTTAAATACATTTTTGTGACAGATGCCAAAACTTCCCATGAACAACTTCTCCCCCCTTCCCCACCAAGTCAAACCAGAAAATCACTGAGGTTTCATTATGGAGCTTTGTTTTTCTTGATTTTTCTGCATAGTAGCTTATGGCCTTTTATTAAAAGGTTGTAATCCAAACTCTCTCTGAATGTAACCTGAGATAATTCCGTTCTTATGCATCTCCCCTGCTTGAACTGCAAAAGGTAATTAGTGCCTCTTCTGAATTGTTTGTCTTTCCTTTTTCCTTCCCCTGCTTCAGCTTACTGTACTGAATTTTGACCTGATATGAATTACAGCTGCATATCTGATCTAAATATTGAGTAATTTAGTTTCTGGCCTGGTAACTTTATTTTATAGCACATTGTAGAATGGAACCTTATGGAACACACTGATATAGGTTGATGTGAAGGGCCAGGTGTGCATGCCTGTTAATCATCTTAAATATCCGTTCAATATCTCTTGATGCTATTAACATGTTTGTCCTTGATTTAATATGCAGCAGGGAGGAGGACTGGGATAAAAAGTAAGAGTTAATAGAGGAAGGCTGAAGCCAGTATATAACCCTGGATGTCCCTTACAAACAAACAATAAAAAAGGGAAAATGGCAAAACCAAAGAACCTCTCCCAGCTGATTTGATCTACAGGTTAAGTTCAAATCCTGTAAGTGAATTCTTCTGTGTATGTGTACATATATACATTTACATATATGTGGCATATATACTGGCCTTTATAACCCTACATGATTCAAGGGAAACCTTACAGGAAGTTCGTGCATTGGGATATAGGTAGTTATAGCGCTGAACTGCACATTCTATAGCTCAGTCAGTGAGATTCAGTACTTGTATTAAAACATTCCTAATTTACCACTGCAGTAGGATCCGGGAGCTTAAACCTTCAGGAAAGCAGCAGTACCTGTAACAACAGGGGCAAAAGGTTTCTGCTACACATATCACTGTGTCTGTTGAAGCAGTCCTAAACTAACATATTTTATGTTAGCTGTAGAGCCTAGCTAAGAATGGACAGTAACTGGTAATGCAGCTGTAACTTGCTCTCTCATAATGATCTGTATCCATAGCACGAAAGGTAGAGCAGACGTCTGCAAGCATTAGCTGATGGCAGTAGGAGACTCATAATTTGTAGGGAAAATTGTAGCTACAGAGGGGACCCCATACCATCTGCGACCACAGATGTGTTGTCTTTTATTGGTTTGGGTTTTTTTCTAGGTTACCACACTTTGACCTTTGTATGAGGTTTTTGTCCTACCCCTACCTGTACTACAAGCTAATCTGGTCTCTGTCATCCTTGCACCTGAGTGCCTTGCAGTTTGCAATATTCTTACCTTCACAGCCACATAGTGATAGGAAGGCATGCTTGTATTCCCATCTCCCCAGGGATAAGGAGATATGACACACTAGCGAGGATCACAGAGAAGATCTTATTGCTGCCATTCATTGTCACTGTTGGCTGCTGTGTTATTTATTTACATCTGTATTTCATCTGAAATCTTCTTGGTTATTGCCTTTAATCTTATATTCCTGTTGTTTATGCTCTTCCTCCTTTTCCCATTTCCAGGGTTTATTACCCTGTTTCAACTTGGGTTCAGCTGAACTAATCTTTGGAGCATGCACTGAGTAACACTCAGAGAGAGATAGCCTGTTACAGGGCTTCAACAACTTGTATTGGGGAGATGTTGCTCTGAATTCAGACACAAGAGGCATGATTGTTAAATCCAGGATCTTGGGGCTGTTCTAAAAGCATAGTTGTGTCAATTTAATTAAACTATGATTGTCTGTCTTCTTTTTCTTCTTTTCCTCTGTTCACCTCTTATACCAGGCTTAATTGTGATGATCCGAAATTTTTGGTGGGTACTAGCTTGGCTTAAATGAGGCATCTATTGGTTTAGCTCTATCAATTGAGAACAAGAGTTACTGTCAGTTTACCTACCATTTACTGAGATAATCTTAATCACAGAGATTAATTATTTAATTCCATTTTCAAATCTTTACAAGAAATGTACATATTTTATAATGTTTATTTTAATTTCACCATTTTTTTCCGTCTGTATTGCTTGCTTCTAATAGCAGATATATTTTATTGTCCTCATTGCAAAGGAAATCACCCACTCTGTTTATTTTGGCTCATCTTCTGTGGGATCAATCATGCTGGCAGGATGACATATGATGGCAGTGAAAGTGCAAGGCATTTTTTCCAAGCCACTTCTTTGCTGGTTTGGATCTAGTTCCAAGCTTCTTAACTCCACAAAGAAAATATTATTAATATATTGTGGTTCTTGGCACTTTCTGACCATGCTGTTGGTGCTGAACAAGTGACTTTCCTTCCACATGGCATGTGGAATTTCAGGGCCAGGTTCCCATTCCTCTGTATATACGGGAGATCAATGTAAATATGATGAAGCCAACTAATGACATGGGTTTGTGTAGTTTCTCAGGATTAGGTGTTGCATGAGTGCGATGAGACTCCAGTGTCTGCCTCATCTAGCAAATGTTTCCAGTAGCACCAACATAGAGAACAGGCAGAGAAGCGGCAGTGCTGAGCTCACTGGCAGATCCCTGGCACTGCTGTGTTTGTGAAGGCTTTGCTTCCTTATCCAGTTCCTGCTACATCTTTAATTTGTTTAGCATACAGCAAGTCTCATTATTCTTAATGGGAGTTGCTGAGAAACAGGTATTTTTGAAAATCTGCCTGTACATGCTTAATGAACATGCTCAAGGGAAATCAAACATTTGGGATTTCTATTGGAATTCCTCATTGAACCCCTAACACTGTTTTTTAAGCAGGAAGAACAGTTACTTCATGCAGAAAATATGTTTTCCATGTGCCTTGCTCTTTCTCCCCTGAATCCTTTTCTCAGTTGCTATGTGAGCATATTTCCACTGGGGATTTTTTATCATATTTTAACTGTATTTTACTGCCCAGGAGCTAGTGATAGAGTAAGAAATCTACATGGTTTTCCATGCCAAATATGTATGCGGTGTGCCACTTGTGCAATTCCTATGAGTTAATACCACTTGGGAATCTTAAAATAGGTGCTGGAAGTACCCATTTTAATGCCACATGAAAGTACCTAACTTCTGATACGTGTTCCAGCAACCAACATAGTTTTACATGTTTGTTTTTTTGCCATCTAGCAATGTAGCATAGATGGCGAGTTTTTTTCTTGTCAGGACAAAAATCATCTCAAGTTATAGATCATCTGTACTGTGCCACTTTCCATAGAGTCCATTCTTTAATACATTAGGATTCATCATGATCCATGCCATGATTTTCCTTCTTCTGCACTAAATACTGGGAGAAGGGGAAAGAAGAACATCTTTCTCATTGTGTGATAGCCATAGTGAGTTTGGTAGCAGCGTAGCAGTCAAAAGTCTCCTTCTCCCTGTTGTGACTACTACTGTCCTTAGGAAGTAATCCCAACCATTTTTCTCTATTAAAACTTTTAATACTTACAGCAAGATCATTAGTGAGCGCTGATTCTGTGAAGGTATCAAAACAGTGCAAGTGATGTCGGATGCTACAGTACAACAGCAAAAAAGGAGGAATCCTTCCTCTCTCCTGCCTCCCTCAACCAGATTTGAGCCTTGCTTGGCTGGTCTCTGCGCTGTGATCACTGCAATTCCCTTGTTTTGACGTGGCCAAAGTGATCAGAAGCATTCAGCTGGGAAAACGTCTGGCTCTACCCATGACTCACTGTCTCTGCATACCTGCCAGCAGCACCTTTCTTCAGGGCTTACCTGTCCTAATGGTGATCTCAGTGGAAGGCATGAGTCACTTCCAATGTTCATGAGTCACTCGGCCCAATCCGAAGATGTAGTTAACAATAACAGTGCTGTGGGAGAGGTATGGCATGTAGTAGAAACTCCCTAATTCCATTAATTTTAAATTCATCTGCATCTTATTGTAACAGGGTGCAATTGTCAGTGTGCTCTAGAAATTACTTTAAGATTTTATAGAAAAAGTAGTGTTATGTATAAAATTCCATAGAACTCTAATCTCTCTAAAACCCTCACTTCATCTGGGGCTGTTTGCCACCTTCTGAAGCAGTCTTTCACAATGAAGGATCATGCAAGGATGTTGAATATGATTCTTTCTGACTTAAATTTCAGCCGGCTGCTCCTTCCTGATGAGTGGTTTGTGTGATTTTGGGCTGAAGTTATTGGGAGTCTTTGATTTAAGAAGAGGTGGGACTTTATCTTCAGACTCTTGCATCTATTTCTTATGAAAACCTTGAACCATTTGACATATAACCTCTGAATCTGGCCTACTGTTTTAGCTGCTCAAAGGGCTTCTTTATTTTTCAAAGCCCAGCATATGGGCTCCACGTTTGTTTTTTAATTCAAGCTGGCCTCGAAAAATGATAAAAACAGACTGAAATAACAAAGCTACTTCTCTTGTTTTACTTGTAAAGCTGAGCCACGACTAAGCAAATGTCAGCCAGATTTAATTCAAAAAGAAAAATAACCTTCTATCTTATGTGCCAAAATTCACTTTGAATAATATCGAACCCCTAAACTTGCTGGTAGGTAGACTTCTTATCTGTAAAAAAGAAAGAAAGAAAAAGGGGTGGGCGTTAGGATCGGGAAACTACTATTATAATTCAGTGATGCTGGGCACAGTAGGGAGCAGCTCTGCATCGTTAACGGAGTGGTGAAATTAGATTTCCAAGCCTAGAAAATCAGTTTTATTATTTGTCCTCTCCTTGAAGAAGAGAAGAGCATGGGATAGACGTGATGACTGCCCTGCATCCTGGTTGCCCAGTGGACCCTTTATTCTGAGACACACAAGATGCGCTAGCACATTGTGTTTCTGTTTTAACAGATGAATGGAAGTGACGCACCAGGGTGACAGTGCCAGAAGTACGGTGAAAAAAACCCACCCAACCCTTTCTAGATAGTACTTTCTAAGCTACTTTCATAACAGGCATTTAAAAGAGATAAGAGCACAGCCGTGCTTTTCTTTGCTGCTGTTGCCTGAGAAGGTAATCTTTCTCAAGGACAAATGAGGGAAACACTTAACTAGTTTCTGAGAAAGGCAGCAGAGACAAGCAATGAGCTTTCTACTCTGTGTGTGAATGCTTTAGGTGGGGGGAAAACACCGTCTCAGTTTCTCTGGTTATTCATTACATGTCTGCAGCTTGCCTGATCGAAGGTTATCAGTTCTAACAAAGCAGTCATTAGGGGATACTGATTTATTTGGGGTTTTTTCAATCAACTTTCCCAGTGGCTCAAAATTGTTAATGTTTATTAACGGAAGAAAGTCAAAGCAGAAGAAGGAAATGCATCTGAGAGCTAATGGGGGGAGGAGGGGAAACCTGTGATTGCTAGTTCTTAGTATGCTCTTAACTGTTCATCACAAGTATGCTAACAGTATGTCTGCCTCATTCAGAGTAGATTTTGTGATAAATGAGGTGTCCAGATAAGGTCCAAAGATAATGGTAAAGACCATTTTATTCCAGCTAATTGCATAGTGTAGGAAACTGGGTTATGAGTGTATCTAGGAATATTTTAGTGAGACAAATGCATATTTTTTAACTGCCATGTCTAGCTTTGCTGCTAGATAGGTCAGAGGAAGAGATAAGAGCTATCTTTTGAATATACTTTAATGGAAAGCCTATGGGTTAGTCTGCAGTCATTGCTCAGATTAAATGGCAGTTAAGTGTATGTCCCCAAATCGTCATCCACACCAATGCTGAATTCAGTCTAATGGGATGATTTTAACATAGTGAGGACTTGAGGACTGGTGTGTTTTCGCAGTGTTATATATTCTGCTTTAACTGCTACATTCCTGTCAGTGAGCATTGAGCAGTTAAAACCAGTGCTTCTTGATTTGAAATTCTGTTCCTGAGTGTCATGGTAGGTTTACAGTTTGCTACACACCATACCAAAAGGTTATATCTAGGGCATGTTGTCCATCTATAGTAATACAGAAATACAGACACTGGGATTTCTTCACAGCTGCAATAACATTACTGCAAGATGTAATGTGTGGGACCACTCACGTCAGCTCCATAGATCACAGATAGTCCCTGGAACAGGATGCCAGATCAGATTCCTGATCCTGTCCTCTTAGATCTGAGTACGTTCAAACTTTCAGAAACTTCCCCCTGGGGAGAGGGAGGGTGAAAAATAAGCCTCAAGAGACTCCTTTCCTCTTTAATCCTATCACCTTCATCACTAAACCTTTTCCTAGGAGAGCTGGGTACTGTGTCCCTGTCATCTTCCTCTGTGACTCTGCTTTGCACTGTCATCTGAAAACTCTGCGCATCTACTTACCAGTCTAGTTTCAGCAATTCTTTACCATCCCATGCATGATTATAGTAACGGTGAGCTCAGGAGAAGGTCACTTAATAGGCTTTTGTTTCTAATTGATGATTAATTTGTTCTGCAAAGAAAAAAAACCCTAGAATCTCACTTTAAATAACTTTTGTTCCCTATCGGTTTTTGGATAAAGAACAGGGTTATATTATGGGAAAAAGTCATGGGGAAGAAAAATTGCAGTTTTCCATTGTGTGTAGAACTGTTTTGCACAGCTTGTAGAGAAGTGACATAAGATAATAGGAGCTGAGTACCAAGGCCAGTCAAAATGTCTGAACTTCTTTAAACTTCTAAGTGCCAGAAGGTCTGCCTTTAAAACAAACATGCGCTGCCCCATCAGGTCACTCTGTAGGATCCCATGCTGCTAATTTTGCTTTAAAATGCCTCTGACTGATGTGACTTCTGTTAAATCTGCTTCCTAAAGGTCAGGCTGACATCCATCTCTGAAGCATTGTATAATGGGATTTCGTAAACTCTGGACTGGGCAAAATATTTCTGGATGGTGAGAAAACACCCCTCCTTACATCTTAAAATGAGGGCTGAATCCTAGACTGGATACATGGATAAAGGTTTTCCATAAGTTAGCGGGCCTTATATGTTTTTTACTTACAGCAAAATGTAATCTTCATTTGGAAGTGTCTAAAACAAAAGGTTGTGAAGCACAGTGCTAGGAAACAAGGATTAAGCCCCCCAAAGAGTGAAGAGGGGTATGATACTGTACTCAGCTCCCTTCACGGTCTTAAATCGGTCATTTTGCAGATTCTGCCACTTTGGCTGTCTGAATTTGATAGTTTTGAGGTTTCCTACTTAGCTGCTCCCCCACCACAGCCACCCTTTTGTGTCTCCCCCACTTTCCCTGTGGTGCAATTTGACTTCTCCAAGCTAGCCAGCAAAGCCATTTGGGAGCTCTGTCAAATCCTGGCACAAATGACCTTTGCAGTCAGTCCTCTGCCTAGTGGGAATGAAC
>JAVHNC010017004.1:14481-30245 GCA_034782935.1 Micropsitta keiensis | reverse complement strand
GGGGCTGTTCAGCCTGGAGAAGAGAAGGCTGCGTGGAGACCTCATAGCAGCCTTCCAGTATCTGAAGGGGGCCTATAACGACGCTGGGGAGGGACTTCATTAGGAACTGTAGTGACAGGATAATGGGTAATGGGTTCAAACTTAAACAAGGGAAGTTTAAACTGGATATAAGGAAAAAGTTCTTTACTGTAAAGGTGGTGAGGCACTGGAATGGGTTGCCCAGGGAAGTTGTGAATGCACCACCCCTGGTGGTGTTCAAGGCCAGGTTGTCAGAGCCTTGGGTGACATGGTTTAGTGGGAGGTGTCCCTGCTCATGGCAGGGGGGTTGGAACTAGATGATCTTAAGGTCCTTTCCAACCCGAACTATTCTATGATTCTATGCAGTCATCAGAAAGCTCTTTTGCTCAAATGTACACATTCAAAATGCTATTTGGGAATAATCTGAACAAAATCACACCTGCCTGGAATTCCTTCAGAGAAGGTGACTTAGTTGTTCTTATAAACTCCTGGACTGTCACCGGTAACATCACCACAAAATACTTGTCACTTGTCATATAGCAAGTCATAGCAATACTTGTCATATAGCATGTCTTCCCCAAAATGCTCTTCCTTTGGATCAATGAGTCCAGGGGATGGTGAAACTGTCACAGCTCCAAGTTTGGGTCTTCTCCTGTTTTGGCAGTACCAAGTGTAATAACCTGTCCTTTTGCAGAGCTACTGCAAGGTGGCTTTCTGGTTGAGTTCTCTAGTTTTTAAGGTGTACAAATCAGCATGGCTGTGCTGGCTTACTTCCAGGGCAGGAGCAATAGTGCAGTCCCTAAACCAACTTGCCTATGTACTTGCCTATGAGGTATCTGGGAGCTGTCAGATTGCAGCCACTTCCCAGTTTGCTATCAGGGCTGGATGTGGGCATGTTCCAGCCCTTCTCTCACTTTTACCAACAAGCTCTGCATCCACAACAAAAATATGCCAGTGCATAGAACTAGCACATTTTTCCTGTGGAAGAACGGGACAAGCTGCAAGAGAAGGCAAGTATCGACAAGCAGCCCAAGACCCTGGAGAAATAAACCAGAGTACATGCAGCCTTAGACACCTCTCAGAGGGTGGGACGAATACTACTGTGTGTGACAAGCTGGTTCTTGGACTATTTTGCTTGATTTTCTGTGTGGCGCTCGGATCAAATCCCCTCAGGTCAACAGGAATCTTTTTGGAGATTTCAGTAGGAACCGACTCAGCTTCAGTAAACAGCAATACAGAGCAATATAGCAATAACAATACAGAGATCATCAGAAAGATTGTATACTCTATGAAGTTCCTAATATCTACTTCCTTAATTTTAAAGGAAGTGTTTTCTTAGGGACATAACCACGTTTTCATGTTTCCTCTACTCAAGAATTACAGCAGAGAAGTGATATATTTAAATTTAACAACTCTGGTGGCTTATTTTCCTGCTGTCACTTATCCCCATCTTAACTCAAAGGGGCCAAGAACCCAAAGAAAGATTGCCTGAGAACCGAGATAAACCTCCCCTTGTAAGATACCTGCTGTTTCTATATGTGCTTTGTAGGATTTGCAGACACAGATTATCTAATCACGTAAGTGCAGTGGTGCCTACCAAGAACAACATCACACAGAACAACATTGAGCAACACTGCTATGGACTGATCAGCTTGGTAGGGCTGGTTCAAGGAAAGTTACTCTATGCTTACCTTGGTTTTCTTCCCTGTAACTTTTCAAATATCTATCGGCTGGCCTAAAGTTTTATCCACTGGTTTGTACACATTTCAGGCTGAATATCCGGGAAATTAGTTTAGCTTTAAGAAACATGGCAGAAAGGAATTTATCTTTTTGTAACAAGGCTAAGGTGGAGGAAATGTTACTTTGCCCATGCAAACACCAAAATTTCCTTTCTCACACAGTTTAGGGACAAGATGTGAAACTAACCAGTGAAGTAACTTCTGGGTCATGAACATGGGCTTTCCCTGGCCAGTGAAAACCTGTCCAGATCAGCCAGTTCACAAGTTACCTCCTGACTTTGCTGCTGCTTGAAAAGGGACAAAGAGACCGCAGAAGGAGAGGGAATTTCAGACTAAATTAAGCTTTCAGACTCACAGTTTGACAATGGAGTGGCCTAGGTCATTAAGGAAAAATCAGCAAGAAAAGGAGTTCTAGTCTGTCCTTGCAGTGTAATGCCAGTGAAGTCTTGCCCTGCCTCTCAAGAGGCAGCTGTTACAAGATGTCTCCATTTTGAAACTGTCAAGTAATGATTTCAGAAGGGAAGAGGTCATCCTCCCATGCTCTCCAGCACCCTGGGAAAGAGAAACAGTTTGGAGATGGGGGACATACTTGGTTCTTTTTATTTCTGAAGTGGTTGGAATGCTCAGCCTACTCAACCTGGAAAATTTTGGGATGCTAAAGTAGCCCAAAAACCTAAGCAAACACCTTGCTGTCTGAAATCAACTGCTCTTGCCCATTGTAAGAGCATCCTGGACAACTATCTAGAAGTCCATCGCTTTAACAGAGCTGATTTTAATGGAGCTGTGCCAGTTCTGAAGGCCTCCACCCTTCCGCTGAGCAAACTCATTGCAAGGGAAACCTGAATGAGCCTCTATCTATTTGACAGATCAGGCATTTACTGTTTAATTACACAGATGAGTAACACCAATGAACTGGTGTTTTTTCTTTTGTGAGTTTGTTACAGGGGAATGAATGTGAATTAGGCTGTAAACCAAAACAACTGTGGTGTAAATAGTGTAATTGCTCTCTTCTCATCTGTGGCAATCAATGATCTGTAAGCCATTTTACATGGCAGCCATGAGCCACTTCACCATCTTGCAGTTTGGCAGCAATAAATAACTCCTTTGCAAATGAGAGAGAAGATGTACTCTAGTGTGGTACCAGAGAGAAAGAGATACCAAGAGTGTGGAAAATGATGTTGGCACTCACTTGTTGACACAGAGAAGGGACGGACAAGTTGAGGCACTGTTAATATAGGCAGGTCCTCATTTGACAACTCAGTAAAGTCCCTGAAAGGGATATTTACCAGAGGTTACAATTTGAGCCAAACTGACATATTTTAGAAGAAGGCTCAATTGGTTGCCACTTCAGCAAAACACTCCAATGCACAGGTATGTCAATTAGCTATGAGGTTGAAATTAATCTGGGCCCAACATGTTTTACTGACTCAAGGGTCAGAAGGGGACTTAGATGATCCGTAAGATCTGGATTAATATTTTGGAAGCCTGTTTCTTGATGGCAGAAAATCAGTTGAAGGTGCAATCCTGAATGCCCCAGAGTGCCATGTCTCCCCTTGCAGCACTCAATGTCCTGCCCTTGGCTTCCTCATGAAGCCCCATATATGCCCTAAAAGGCAAGAGGGGAGATTTAGACAGTGATTTAACGATCCCTTTAGTCCAGCATCCATCCTGACCACTGCTCCAAGGGAATCCTCCTCTCCCTCAGTGCAGGAATTTGGGCAGCTAACTGGTAAGTGGGTCAGTGCTCCCATCCCTCTGAGCACTGCCCTAGAGCCCTCACGTTTGTGCAGCCTCATCACTACAGACATTAGGGAAGACAGTCAAACTGAAACACAACCTGCCTGGCAGAGAGCTGCCCCAGCAGGCGGAGGTAGAGAAAAGGAATGCATTTTCAACTGTTGCCCCAGGGTTAGGGACCTCACTTGGTGCTTTCTCAGAAAACGGAGAAATTAAATAGAGCTGTGGCTGGTTTGTCCTGCATCACCCTGGGGTAACAGTGCTGACAGAGCACAGAGCAGCATCAAAGGCTCCAAACGGAATGCCTGAGCCTCTCCCTCTCCATGCAGATTAGTTGCCCCATGTAATGTAATTTTGATGAGAAAGCCAATGCACTCTTCTACACAGGCCAAGGAGAAGGAGCTGTCCTGCTGTCAGCATTACAGGCAAATGTTCAGTCATTCCTGTTCAGGCCTAAGATACCCCATCCTTCATCTTCAGGAGAGGAAGAGCTTTCATGCAAGAGTGAAAGACTGGGCTCAAATCTTTTCTTGCCAACTACATAAGCACAGCATCCTCCTGGAGCTCTGGCTGCAAGTGCCCTTCTTAAATAGTAGCTGGAGCTTCTCAGGGTGGTCATAGTCCCCATAGTCCCCAGCAAGGTCAGCCCTGCCTGAGAAATCAAACCATAGTTGCAAAAATGGGAAGCATTAAAAAAGCACTGGGTATGTGGTCACTACAGCACAGATGGGTATGAGAGTGGGGAATAAGCACCTGCATGTCTCTGCCTGGAGGTTTCTGAGCCCAGAACTGGGTTTACCTGGCTAAACAAAAGCCCTGATGTGCCATGCCAGCCTACTCACATGCTGTGGGGACCCTATCTCCAGCTCAGCCCCATATGCATTAGATCCAGCCACAGGAAAGGCATAACTCTGAACCATGAGCACCCCCATGACAGGCACGGTTTGGTGTGAATCACTCAACCATGGTTCCTTCTAGCAAAGCACCCAAGTCTGTGCCTGAATAGTGTGCTTCAAAGTAAAGTCCTTCTGCCTTTGCCATGATTGGGCACATGCACACGTGGGCACATGCACATGTAAACACTCACACAAGGTAGATGCAGACAGGGATGACTTGGCTTCACAGCAGGAGTCAGTAGCTGAGGCAGGGTACCAATCCTCAGGTCTCTCCTTCCGCCTCTTTGCTCAGGCACAGCAATATCCTGCCGGGTTTACTCCACCTGTGTTCTTTGCACACATGGACATACAGTGTAGACCAGGTCTCACTGCCTCAGTGTCCATTTGCAGCATTACAGGCTCCTGCACCATGCCCATGATGAGAAGGAAGGAGCCTGGCCACCAGCTGTGCCACTCTCCTGGTGCCTGGCACAAGCCATGCTCTCCCAGTTTCAGTGCTATCGATTTTCCTCCTGCTTGCCTGTCCTGCAGGGACGGTGCTGAGCTCTGTGTCACAGACCTGTGGTTCCCCTGGCTCCACAGCTGCCCTTAGTACTCATGGGGCTTCACAGGGCAGCATCAAGACCTTGAAACAGAGAACATGACTGCCTGCTCACTCTCAACCCTATGCAAGAGCTAAATCAACTGGCAAGGCATGTTTTCATCTTGTTAACCAAGGACAGCTTGAAGGGGGGCTTTATTCTTCTAAATCATCAAGAATTCAAGAAGGGAGTTCACATCCAGTTACAGGCACAATAAGCGTATGTGCTTGTATCTCTGCTAGAAACGATGGCCCAGCTCTTCCCAAGCTCACTTTTCCATCTGTGGCCAGAAATTCCCACCTGGCCTATGGCTAACCAGCACAGCTGGAGTTATTGCGGTTTACAGATTGATCCTCAGGGGAGAATTTAATGAAGCCTCTGCTGATTCCACTAACCCTGTATCTGACCTGCACAGTGCAGAGGCATTGCTTAAGCTCTCCCTAGCCACTATTTACTAAATGTGAGGGGAAGGGGTAAAATAAAAGAGAGAAAATAATTGTGCAGGCATCTTCTCAGTCCTCCTGATACCATAACTCACAGTTATTTATTTCATAACTGTCAGCAACCTTTTTATATCTTCCTGGAAACAACAGTCATTTGTTCAGACAAAGTACATCACCCTCTGTGATCTTTACATCAGTGCCTGGTGCTCGGTTTGTCAGGTATGGTTGTCCAGATCCTCCCAGTGATGGCTTGAGCAGAGTGATCACACAGTCTGTGAACAAGACCCTTTCATATCCCACAGAGAAGTTGGCAGGAATCATTACCCAGAGCTTAAGAGTCCAGCAGATCTCAAAGCACTTAACACAGGCAAATAGGATGTCTATATTTAACAGAAGGACATGTGAACAAAGATACATGTCTCCAAAGACACTCATGCATTTACCGGGCTCTGAAATGAGAGTCACGACACCATCTAGGTACAGAAGTATGGCCAGATGTTGGCTCTCCTGGTCGTGTCCTGGTTGCCCCCATCATTTCCCACTATTTCACCACACTAATGCCTAAAAGAGAGAGTGTGATAGTGCTTCCTCCACACAAGGTGAAAACCTTGAAAATCTTCTTACACTTCTCTGCTTCTGCTCACTATAAGCATTTTCCTACACCCCTTCAGAAAGCACCACAGCTTGCTGGCAGTGCTCCCATTTCAAAAGCATCCTGTCACACCTGTATGTCTGGGTCACCAGCACATTGAGTAGCTGCCTATTGCTTTGTACAAGTCCCTGCTCCCAAAGGCTCTACAATTCTCTGGTTTTAAGCATAGCCAAAATATCCTCTCCCATATACTGATTTGTGATTCTAAAAGTGGCCAAGATTCACAGCTTCCTTTTGGGCTTCTCAGGTGTGTAGTATCATCCACAGCAGAGAAATCTTGTAAACCTCATCAACTGCAGTGCAATGATACTGCCTTTATGCAGCTGTAACTCCAAACAGAAACTGACCATTCATTTCATACCATATTTCAGACACATCAGCACACTTCCTTGTTTCTGCTTCCTTTGTTTCATTTAACACAAATTAATCTCTTTTTTGTGTCCTGTTCACACTAAAATGCGGGTTTCAGAAAAAAAAATAAACCTTTTTGGGCCTGAAGAAGGCAGAAAGTATTGAGGTTTGCAATCCCACCTCCAAGCTGAAAACTGGAGCCCTCCACAATTCCCCTTCCCCTGGCATGGCATCAAAGCCTCCCACACTGCCTCCTGCTCCTTCCAAGACTGCTCCATGGGCTTTATCTCTCCCCTCCCATTCCAAGTGCCTGACTCCTCTGGCATTTCTGCTCACCTCCCACATTACAGGCAACCCAGACCTCTTCGTGCTGTCCTCATCTGCTCCCCAGGGGAAAGGCAAGACTCTCCTTTCTCCTTTGGAAAGCACAGCCTCCACCTCTGATCCTGAGGCTTTGCAGATGTCCAAGCTGTGGAGCTCCATAACACTGCCTGGTTGAAAGCCTTTTGTCCCAGTTCTGGGTACCCAGAGCAGCCAGAGCTCAAACCCTGCTGAGCTCCTCTAATTGAAAAGCATTAGTCTTATCTCCCTTCTCACTCCTCTGGCGGTCAAAAGATCCAAAAAAAACCCCTCCAGGACTAATTAAAGGTACCAGTTTGGAGGTCGTCTTGTAAAACAAAGGTGGTGAGACATTAGCCCAAGGACTGAACTAGCTTTAATCCAGCTATCAGAGGAAGCAGCTCTTCTCACAGCCAAGCCAACAGATCACACTCTTCATCTGGCTTGTGCTCTCTGGACAGTGCCTTACTATGTCTTCAGAACTCATTTGACCACTGCTAGATGATCAAAGCTGGCCAGTGTACACAGCCATATTCTCACACTTCTGCACTTGTGTACAGTTGCTTTCCAAGGTCCAAGGCAGCTTCCTTGCTGGGGAAAGGCTACAGTGGCCTTGCTTGAGCAGGATATCAGGCTATGCCTACAGTGAACTGCAAACCTGGCAGCTGCAAAGGGCTTCTCTGCACTTGAACACACAGAGGTTTGTGTACAGAGTGTCTTCACAAACCTTCAGAACAAAAGAAAGTACCTCACGAATTAGCCTTGTGTGGGTATCTGCAGCAGTGGCTGTCTGGGATACAACAGTTATTTCCAGCCAGAGATCGAAGGCGGCTATTGCTGTCCGGCTTGTTATTCAAGCTCCTTCATTGCAAAGAGGCTGGAGTAGTTGCGTATTCCTAATGGTCCTCACCTTGAAGAGGTAAAGAAAACTGATCTTCTTCTCAGGTCCACAGGCAGCTGAGCTCAGTGCAGGAACAGCTTTTGCTTCTTTAGTTACGAGTAACGCAAGTTTGAACTCAGTTCTCAAAATATATGCCTCACCAGCTAGAAGCCACTAGACTCTAGTTATTCTTAGCCCCCAGTCACTGTGATAAGAAGCTAAATGAAAGTGATTCTCAATAAAAAACCATATTGAAATGAAAATATTTATCATACTGCTTCTGAAAATGAGAAAAAGCTCTTAATTTTCAGGGCCAACAGCATGCTGTTTCTATAGGAAACCACTTCAAGGCTGATGTTTACTCACCTGGACTCTCTGGAGTGAAAATGAGTACAAGATGTTTTTAAGAGACCTGCCTGTATCCTCCTGTCTGGGATCTTCTCTACATGTTTGATGGGGTATTCAGAGAGCAAGCAGAGCAGCTGCACCAAACACATGGGATCCCAGCACGGAGGAGCTGCCATGGTACAATACTGGCCCATGAACACTTCAGGAAGAGAACTGGAAGAAATCAAATGAGTAAATCCCATGGCCAGCATGTGAGATTAGACAAATCGGCTGTTCTGACTCAGTAGCGTCTTACACCAGCAAAACTACCTCTAGTAGGGTGAGCTCAGTGGAGAAACAGACCCTTTTCTGGCAAAGCTGTTGATGCAGATAGACCTGACTTATCCATTCCCCATTCATTTACAGCTCCATTCATGGAGTTTGAAAATGGAGCTCAGCACCTACACAACTCCCCAGCTTTTGTCTTACAAATTTGTCAGATAACAACAAGCTGAAGCTTTCAGGCTCATCTTTTTAAAAGCTGATGACAGATTTAAAGACCAGTTTTTCTAACCCCTGCACATATTTCTTAATAAATAAAACTGAAGTGAGTATAACAAAATATCTCTCTCCCTGCATGTCTCACACTGCTTACATCCTTAGAGCATCAGAGCTACAGCAATACTTGGCTACATGAATATTCAGAGAGACCATGGCAGCTTTCAGCAGCATCGGTCTGAATTCCTACAGGATGGCCTTTGGGATTCAGGTCTTTCTCTGCTCTGGGGAAGATTTATGGGTCTGCAGCCAAGAACAGTCCACACTGCTATGGTTTGTAGGATCTACACTGTGCACCAGGAGACAAGACAAGAACATCATCCTTAAGATCTGGCAGCCTGAAATGAGCCATCATCAGTGTTTACTCCAGCCACCCCAAGAAGCCTTGTTGGGGAAAGCAAGTCCCAGTGCTGCCAGCCTGCCTGTGCTTACTCAGCAGGTGTGATTCCTCTGAAACCTGTGTGAGACACAATGCATGAAAAAGCAACACTGGAAATGCCTTTCCAGCTTTCCTTCTTGGGCCAGCTTCTGCTGCTGGTGAGGCAAGGGGCAAAGCTTCCTCTTGTGCAGCCACACTTCTCCCTCCTGTTTTCACCAGCTTTGGGTCCCTTCTGGTCTCTGTCTGCTGGACAATCAGGATACAAGGAGTGCTTAAAATTTTACAAAGAGGAGATTAGGAGGGCCAGATCCATAGATCCTCATTGCACCTGCAATTAGTTTCTCATCACACCAGCACTGCTTTTGCTTTGTAGCTGCTAACAAAAGCCCTCTGCAATATCCATCCTTCATTGTGAGCCTGGCCTTGTGGAGAGAGGACTGATTTGTCCAGCCTGGAGCAATTCACTGCACAACACCAAGGCCATGAAAATGATTTTCACCCTTTAACAGTGAGGGAAAGGGCAAGGTAATACAGTACAAATGAAACAAGCACAAGACAGCACAGAATTCTAATAGCAGGGAAGTGAGAGCTAGAGAGTGACTTGAAGGCTTGCCATCAAGTAAGGGTATGTCCTGCCCTACCCTAGCATAACCCTTGCAAACCTTATGACTCAGGTTCACCAGGAATCACCACACCCTCCCTGATTTCCTCCTGAAACCAAAAGATGCATTTACGGGTGGCCCACAGCAATGTTAAATAACAGCCTTTCTCATGCTGGCTCGGCTGCCTGGTCCTGTAAACATGGGGTGGAGATGAGGCATATTCCCCACGCAGCCTACCTAGCCAGAGAAGGGGACATGTAAGTCCATACACAGCTGAGAACACAGTCAGGCACATCCCTTGAGCAGGCTCCAGGGCTAAATATGCTGCTTTCTGAGGTTAACACAAACCCCTGGGTCTCAGTGCAGCTGTTGTGTGGCTGGAAGGAGGAAAGGGTTTCTGAAAGCAGAAGCTGGTACCAGTGAGATGCAGAAAGCTGCCAGTCTTCCTTACCCCATCCTACCACTATTCCCAGCTCTGAGCCTCTGCCCCAGCTCCACCATTCAGATCTTAATCAAATTCCACTCAAAATTAGTCTTTTCTTCAAACACTTCTCTGATGAGTAACCAAGTTACATCAATGGCTGAGTCATAAGAAGCAAGCCTTTGTGCGGTGAGAGTAAGCTATGGAAACTTCCTGTCACATCAGCTTTGTGACTGCTGTCTTCAGATGTTTCTGAGAAAGCAGCTTCTCCATACCACAGTTAGCTCAAAGCCTGTCAGTGGCAGGGGATAAATGTTTTGAAAATGTTAGCAAATGATTAAAAGGTACCTTAATTGAAAAGAACAGAAGCAGAACTGCACATGGGGAGATGGACTGGTTTGCCTAGTTCCGTGGTACATGATCACATGAGGACACAGGTGATCTGAGTGCTCTTGCTGACTGATGCCATCTTCCTCTGTAATATGGGAAAAGTCAGAGTTTCAAGGTCTACAACCAATCTGAAGGTCGGTTTTTTAAAACCTGGCACCCAGTTTACTGAGCTCTTCACAGTTCAGGGGAAAAGGGGAAGAACACTTACTATGGGACCATGCATGCCCCAGGTATGGTATAGGCCCATATCCTGCCTTTGATAGCAGTAAACACTTAGACAGTCCCAATGCTTTTCTAATCCATGTGCAGTTTATGGGCTTTCTGATCCACAGTTTGTAAACAATCTTTATGATTAATAGCCTCAATGGACTTTTCTCCCTTGGATTTCCCTAATCACCTGTTGAAGGCCTTTATTCTTCAGCATCCATACCAGAACAGCAAGCTCTACAGTTTAATGCCAGGCTGTATAAAAAAGTACTTTCATTTGTTTGTTTAAAAACTGAGTTACTGACAAAAATGAGTTCAGTATATGACCCTAGGCTCTCATTTGGGGAAAAAAAGGTAAATAATCTTGTTCTCTGTTCACCTTCACCATTGCACTTATGACATTGCAGCCTCAAAGATAGAGCCTTTCAATCATATCTCTTCCTAATCAGTAAAAAGTCTTCTCATGAGAAGTGCTCCTATTCCTTTTACCATTTCTGTTGCCTTTACCCACATTCTTTGTACTTCAGCTTATTTCTTTTTCCAGCAAGGGAGTTAAGAATTGCATGCTCTGCTCTGGGTGTGCAGCATGCCAGCAGTGAGTGCAAAATTTTTCTAGAGTAACTTGTTATGTTTTCTCTTTTGTGCTCTTTTCCTATTTGAACAATATCTAACATTTTTTGCCATTTTCTCTCTGCTGAGCACTGAGCTGACATTTTTATAGGGTTGTATCTGATAAGTCTAAGCTCTTCTTTCTGAGTGGCAATAGCTGATTTTAGACCTCACTGCTGCGTATGGTTAGGATTGTTTGTTTTCCCTTAAGTACATGAACTGCATCTGTTATTCTACTATTCAGCCAATAGCCGTCATCAGATCCTTCTGTTAATTTTTACTGTCAGTTTTAATTTTGATTATTCTCAGTAAACTGTATCATCAGGAACTGTTGTCACTTCCTTATTCAATCCTCTTCCAGATCACTAATGGAAACACAGAAAAGCGACCCAAGATAAATCCCTATAGCAATCTATTAGTCCATTCCTTCTCAGTTGTGAAAAATGCTTTAATCAGTCATCAATCCATGGAAGTTGCTTTTTTTCTAGGTTGTTGATTGTTTATTTTATATGTATCCCTTTGACCACTAATTTAATCCTCTGTTATTCTTTTCTACCAATTTTCCAAGGACAGTCTGAAGATTCCCATGTAGTTCTCTTATGCTTTTCTAGACCCCGATCCTAAGGGACCTGGCTGTTGAGTTTTCTCCAGAAAATCTGCTCCTTCATCACCATGTATCTTCACAATATTTGAGGAATGCAAAGTGTACTCCTTCAAAGAAAAAAGAAGGAAAAAAAGAGATCCATTTATAGGAATGTCAGAAAGCCTCAGAGTAAATGCTAGTATAGTCAAGAGTTTATGTATTTAGAGGCAATGCCATGTATTGAGTCATGGATGTCATCTGCTCTTCTGCTGGAACAGATCTCTGTGTTCTTGGCCTGGATACTGAAACATGCACAAAGATTTTGACGTTATTAGAAAAATGTTTATGTGTTGTTATGCCATGTGATGTTATCCCATAGAGGATGAGTCATTCATGCCAAGCTCTGAAAACTGCCACTGCAAAAACTCCTACCTAATGCTAATCAATGAACTGAATGTGACCAAAATGTCCAAGTAAAACATGTTTCATCCAGTAAAACAATTAATGATTTTGTAAGAATATCGTTCTGGTTTGTTCTCCAGTTACAGCCAACTATATTAACAAAGGCTCAAATGTTTACAGTGCAAACACACTGTGTCTTAAGCCAGTAATTTTCTGTTTTCAGTGCATCAACCCAAATTTTCTTCGCATTATGAGCATAACCACAAAATGAACTAAGCAAATACGTTACATCCCCACAGAACTTTGTGGACAACTTATGAAAACTATCACTAATCTGCATACTACCACTGCTTTACATGTTTGAGCAAGTGCCACTATTCTATTGTTGGAGTATCTCAGTCATCTAAGGACTAAGCTTTAGAAGTTGTACCTTCCACCTTTTGCACATGAGGAACTGAAGTGTAGAGAGTTAGTATATACATTCACCATAACATGGGCCTAAAGTTACCTGTAAGGCCCAAGTTCTTCTTGGGCTACTTGTTTGCCGGGTAAGAATTCAGCCACGAAAAGGTCCTCAAGAAAACAGAAGTTACAGGGATAAAAGAGAAAAGCGATGAACCAGATTTGCATCAGTAAAGATTTTTTTTCTCTAAAATGGTAGCAAAATATTTTATGTCTTTATTACTGGGCTTGAAATTAAGATCCTTTGGCCTCAGATGGGCTTAGTTTGGGCAGGAGAAGGCAGAAACACAAAATAAGCATTTCCTTGAAACCAGAATGGTAATGGGAAACAGGCTGACTATATCCTCAGTGGATCCAACCATGGCCCTATTTATTTACAGCCAAGCATGATGTATGCATGTACAATAGCCAAATTATCAAATATTCCAAGCTACTGTTGAGTACAGATTACGGGGTCAGCCTTTGTTCTGGTGCATGCACCAGCTTTGAAAGAAAGCCTTTGTAAAGGAAAATGGCCTGCTCACTTGCGCTATGGATTTTGGCAGCCTTCCCAAATGCAAACTAAAATCCTCAAAGGAATTAGCTGAGAGCTTTGGTTTAATCTCGTACCCGCCACGTTGTTCCCACAGTACTTCTTCATTATTTTCCCTTGCGTGTTGCATGCTGCCTGTGGCTCTTGCGTTCCCCTTGGACCTTTTTATGCCTGTTTTAACACAGTCTTACCCAGACCTTTCAAGCTTGTCTTTCCCTCGTGCCCAAAGCATTGGTCCTGTGGTTCTGGGTGCTCAGGAGGAGGGAAGGTGTTGGGAGCTTGGTGTTGGTGCTGTGGGGCTCCTCTAAGCACTGGTCCTGATGTGCAGCCTCTCTGCATCTGCCCAGCAGCCCTCAGAAACCTCTCCCACTTAATGATAGGATGGCAAGAGGGAAGCTGTGGTGTTTGCTACGGGTGCCTTGTGCTCTGAACCAGCGTTCACGTGGGCCTAATCTGAGCACCGAAACGTGCAGGAGCAAACAGGTCTTGGGATTGTCAGTGAGCTGGTCCTGTAGCATGTCTGGGACAACTACAGCTTCATCTGCAGTGGTTCCTTGTTGGTGGGTTTGGGTTTCCATTGCTTGCAGCCGTGCAAAGCAAGTTGGGTCATACTTGTTGGTCTACATTGGAGAATCTGTCGCCTGACTCCTTTGCAATGGGACTTCCTTTCCCTTGCTCCCTCCAAACGTCAGTGCTCCTTTCTGTTTCTCCTTGCAGGAAGTTTGAATCTTTGTGTTTCACTTTCAACATCCTCCCTTCTCCTCTTCCAACTCCCCCTTCTCTCCCCTCTGTGAAGCCGTTCACTGAGCAAAGCCCATGGTGGCTGTTACAGTTGTCAGTGTTAACCTATGCAAAATTGATAATGTAGGGAAAATGAGGAAGCAGAAGGGGAAGGCTCTAAATCAGAGGCTGACGCAAGGGGACCTCTCTGCACCGGTTTTGCCCTGGCATTTGGAAAGCTCTCTGCAGTCACAAGAACTGGTGACTGACTCCTTTAGTAGTAGAAGTTTGGCATAGGATCTGGGGCATGTGACTATGTCCTGCCGGCCACCCAAGTACCGCAGATAACCAGAGCTGCCTCATGGCACACATGCCACGTCCTCTGCTTCTGCTGTTCATACCGGTGTGCATCACCTCGTGAGCGAGCGGAGCAGCAGATCCCTTTTCCTCTCACAAGGGCAGCCGTGGGCTGCGTTGATTCCGGGCCGGGGTGGCGGTGGTGACAGATGGCAGATCTTGCTTGGTTTGTGAGCTCTCCGGAGCTGGGAGGGATTCAAAGCCTTGGACACCATCCAGCATCCATTATCTCCTCGGCGACTGAAGCCTCTCAGCTGTCGACCTCGTGTCTCATAAGGCGGTGATATACTGCCGGGGTTCTCTTTGTCCTGGCATGTCTTCGTTGGGAGTCCTGTTAGAGGCGAGGGCGTGCGGGTGGGCGCAGCAAGAGGACCCCCTTTGGGGATCTTCCATGCTGTCAGTCACTGGAGCGCTCTGCAAACCCAGGACTCGGTGTCTTCCTCTGAATCACAGGCAGTTAAATCCTCTTCAGCAATCGCAGCGCTAGGGCTGACTGTGAAGTCAAACAGGAACGTATCCGTTGTCAATGCCCCTTCTGTTCACGGCTGCCCTCGAGGCGCTGAGGTTCTGCTGGTGACGGCACCGCTCTGCTCAATCCCTCCTGTTCGGATCCAATCCCCGTGTTCAGATCCAACCCTCATGTTCGGATCCATCCCTTGTGAACGGAGCAGCCAACTTGTGCTTACGACTTCAGGTTCCCTTTATATTTAGAAATGAATGTGGGCAGCGGTACCGGTTCACATACAGTCGAAATGGCAAAGAGCTCGGGTTTCCCGGCGCCGCGGCTGCTGTCAGTGACACCGCTGGGCTGGCCTCTGGCACGAGGTGTCCCTGCGAGAGGTCGGCACCGCCTGGGCTGACCGCGGAGCAGAGGCTTCCCATGGGCAGCAGCCGGGTCAGGGCTGGGGTTTGGGCAGAGCAGCCTGGCTGTCACAGCCAGGGTGCCACGGGGAGGGTGCTCCCAGGGCTCGTGGAGGCAGAGCAAGCGGCCCTTCCCTACCCTTCACCATCACCAAGCACCATCAAAATGGGGACAACACCCAGCAAACCAACAAACTTAAACAGTCAGAGCTCCTGTGGAAGGGTTCGTGGTGGAAGTGTGTGTCTGCGGGATGGTGGTGGTACTGGTGGGTCCAAAACCTGGCACTGAGGAGCTGAGTGGAGCATTACAGTGACCAATCTGAGTGGAGCATTACAGTGCCCAGTCTTCTCCTCTTGCTCTTTCCCAATGTTAGGAGTGAATGGGGCTTCCTATGGCCCCTCACTGCGGGGTATAATGTGCCCTGTGGCTGGTTTGGAAACATCTTGATCCACCCAGGCGTGGGTGAGGATTATGGCTGGGTGACAGGATGGTGCCCAGGAGGTTCCCTTGGCCATGGAGGAACTGTTGGGGAATTGAAACCAGGCTTGGGGGCAGCAGCTTTTGCCATCCCCAGGAAGCAGATAGAGAAGTTCCTCAGAAAGGGCTTTGGGCAGTGGCTGTGTGGGGTGATGGGCTGAGCAGGGTTAGGGTTAGGGTTAGGGTTAGGGTTAGGGTTAGGGTTAGGGTTAGGGTTAGGGTTAGGGTTAGGGTTAGGGT
>JAVHNC010016927.1:26896-40822 GCA_034782935.1 Micropsitta keiensis | reverse complement strand
TATATGTGGTCAGTCAAACCATCCAGAAGGTTTTCTCTTGCTCTAATCTGTCTTGACTGATAAAGAGTGAGGTTAAAGCAGAACATATTTTGGGTTATCACACCCTGAGCAAGTAGGTGGATTTGGGATTACATGACCCCAGTGGCAACATGTCTCTCTTTTAACAGAGTTGTACATTTCTAACATTAGCCAGTTGGATCTTTGCAAATAAAACACACCCAATTTTTCATTAAATTGCTTGCATATTGTACACACAGAGAAAGGTTTGATTATCAGTCTCCACAAATGACAAACCTCTGATTTTGACCATGCATTTGCTTTCCATCAGCTTCCTTCCATAAACATTTAAAAATATCCCCTATATAGCTCTGCACAAAGTGACTTTTTTCCTAACCTCAATGATGCAAAACTACAGATGATGTTACCAGCCTTTCAAAGTAGTTTTTACCATAATAAGCGTTTCTATAATTAACTGATTCACCTTTTCTTTTTCATAATGCTCTACGTTTTCCATACACAAAGTCCCATCTACCTGCATATACTTCATTACAGACACATTGCTCATTTATGTACTAGTGACCTGTTTGTCATGGCTCCTATTAATAACTGAGGTGCATTTATCCTCACTGAGAGAAACAGCTTAACATGTCTGGAGATGGAGATGTTGTTAAAGTGGGATCTATTTCTCCAAGCTACCTCAATTTGTTGGTATTTTTCTCTTGTTTTTTAAGTTCAGCTGAAGCAATCGATCTGATAATATTACATCTTTTCCCTTCCACTTGCACATAAACCCAGAAAACCCGCACAGTTAAAACAAAGATAAGCAACCTCTCTCTCCTCTGGTGAGTTTCTGATTTCTGTTTATCAGTCTTTACTTTGTGTATGTTACCCATTGCTTCCAGCTCTTCTCTATAACAAAAAATGAACTTTATGACTTAACTTAAATCAACAGTCCCTCTTTCCATCATCAGAAAAATTGGCTTTAGCACATCAGCTGGAAACACACACTTACAGAGCTGACTTCTGGCTTTCAAAGCCAACTGTATTCCTCTTCAGGAAGTATATAATTAATTCTCTCAAATCTCCAAATACACATGTTAAACCCACAGTTCTGTGAGCTCTTAACCACTTCAGTACCAACAGTGCTTATTCAGGTCCTCATTGGAATCTTCTTTCTCTTTTCTCTCCGCTGCTTACTGTGCTGCCAATGTACACATTCCTCCAATTCCTGCATGTACTCACGTGTTCATTTGAAAACACATTACTGATTTTCGTAATACTACCATCCTTAAACCTGAACTATTTTTTATCTTGGTACCTCTCAGATTTGCTTATCTCGAATCCCTCATTTTAATTGCCTTAAATTTGCCGACAATTGGGAACATTTTTTCGTATAGCTCTCTTTGCTTTTTTTATTCCACAAATGTAAAATGGAAGCAGCAAATGAAAGCATGGAAAAAACCCCAAGCCCAACAAAAGTAAAACAGTTCTCTTTTTAATTCTTCTACCTCATTTTTTTTCTGTTGCATGTATTCGTGCTTCTTCATTATACTGCTGGATATGCCAATATCTGGCCATTAATTGAAGCAATATCCCAATATCCAGCAGCCTCCAGGGACTTCTTGTTCCTTTTTCACCCCATAATTCCACCAGATTGGAGAGCCTTTCACAGTGACCAAATGGTAATTTTACTATGAAGCCCCAGGAAGGCCCTTTGTATAAACTCGAAATCATCTCTTTCTCTGGAGGTTTTCTTTTACTTGGTCATCCTCCAGGCTAGTACAGCTTTTCCTATTCCTGCTTATGATTTCTCCATGGTTTCTCTCTCGTGCCTTTTATTTTCGAAACAGGGAGTAGAAAATTGATTTTCTCCTCTGTCTGTGTATTTAGTGGAAGACAGAAACCTGGTCACAGCCTGCTCAGCACAGGAGCAAACCTACCCTTTCCTAGGAACCATTTGTACCAGTCACTACCCCGTTGCTACTTAGCTGTTACCTTGGAAGTCAGAGTTTGTAGTTTACTCCAGCAGCAGCAGCAACAAGGAGGACAAATGGGAGACAGCTTTTCAAAAGTCACAGTCTCCACGAATTATCAAAGACTCACATTTTTAATACATAAATGGAATTATCAAGATTTTTTTTTATATATATATATGTAATGAGATGTACTTTCATTTGGACATTTGCAAGAAAGGAAAGTTTTGGCTTTCAAAGCTAACTCTATCCCCATTCAATTCGGTTATTTTATTATCCATTGTCTCCCTCTCAAACCTTCAAATGCAGTGTTTGTGACAGTGCCAGAACTTTATTGGCTTGGTAAGGAACAAGCGCTCAGCCTAGTTCAGAGCTGAGGACCTCCGCTGATCTCTGGACAGCATCTGGCAATCTTCTCCTGACAAATCTTCCTCTTTTTACCTTAAGGCACACAATTGACAGCAATGAGGAACACGTGACACGATTTTTGCTGATACATCTCCAGTTCGAAAAGCTCTGAGAGCAGTCACGGGTGAAACTGTTCCTGTGTCCCATTGGAAATAAATAAATTATACTTGATAAGTTAATGAAGATTTCCAGTCCTACCGGAATGCTGAGCAGCGTTTCAGAAAAACAAACAAAATAATATGGTGTTTGCAATCAGGTTTAAAAACCAAAGCTAAGCGAGGGCCTGTTTTCGTTTAGTGAAGAGTTCCAGGTCTGGATTACAGCAGTTCCACATGTTGATGTTAGAATTTCGGGAAGATCTGCCCATGCAACATGATCCAGTCAGGACTATAAGTTATTTACTCTTTCTAATGAGACACAGATAAAACGCAACCTCAGACAAACCAACTTGATGAAAAAGACATAAATAATGTAAGCCCTTCAGCATGATGATTCTTCTGCTTTATTTGGAAACATGCCATGAACTTGTGCTTCTGTGATCACACATCTTCCTGGTTTCCAGAGCTATTCATTCCAGAGCCATGGAGGAAATCAAACACTCAAAGATGTGAAGGCTGTTTCTGCTGTGCCTTACCAGCAGCCCCTGAGGTGACTCTGGGCTGAGGGAGAACGGGGCTTGGGCCAGGAGCAGGTCTTGCTGCCATGCTCAGGGATAGCCGATCGCCAGTGTTGGGGTCAGGAAGGAATTTTCCCCCGGGCAGATTGGCACTGGGCCCGGGGGTTTTTTGCCTTCCTCTGAGCATCGAGCAAGACCACTTGTTAGGGCTCCTCTGGTCCATTCTGGCTGCTCATGCACCACGAAGGTGGCCCCTCGTGTCCTGCAGCTGGGGGGGGAAGGATTTTTTTCCCCCACGGAGGCCTGCGAGGCTCTGTGGGGTTTTTTTGCCTTCCTCTGCAGCAGTGAGCCAGCCCCTTGACAGGGCTCCTCTGGGCTATTGTGGCCCAAAGGCTGCTGCTCCTGCTCCACGCAGGTGCCCCTCGTGCCCCACATCTGGGGGGAGGAAGCTTTTGCCACTCCCATGGTAGTGCCTGGGGGTTGCTGCTTGTCCTCTGTCGCATTGAGCACAGCCCCTTGCCAGGCTCCAATGGGCTCAGTTCTCACCCACTGCTCTCACCCCTCCAGGGCACCCCTCGTGCCCTGGCTCTCTCTGGCTCCATTGCCCAGCGCAAGCTCGGAGCGGGAGCGAGCTCTGCTCTTCTCTTGGCTCCATTCCCCGGGGGTTCTCGCTTGTGCACAGCAGCCTGTGCTTGGAAGGGCTCCAGCCTTGCTGCCCATCAGCAGCTGCCACTCTCCAGCTCTCCCTGCGTGCAACACCAGTGCCAGGCAGGCACAAGAGCACTTTTCATGCATCCTGGTAGAGAAATGAAAGGAAAGGAACGTAACGGAAAGGAAAGTAAAAAAGAAAGCAAAGGAGAGCAAAATAACTGAAAGCAACAGAACAGAACGGAAAGGAATGTAGCGGGAAGGAAAACAGCGCAACGGAAAAGAGTACCAAAATGTAAAGGAAAGAATGGTAAGAGAAGAAAGTTGAGTAACAGAAAGGAAAGTAACAGAAAGGAAGAAACATAACAGAGAGGAAAGAAAAGAAACACTGCAATGGAATGGAAATGAGAGTAATGTCATGGAAGAGGAAACAAAGTAACATACTTCATAAAATTTCCTTTTTAGAGAAGGAAATAAAATAACAGGAGCATAAAAAAGGAATATAACGGAACAGGGAGGAAAGGAAAGGAATGTGACATAACTGTAAGTAACGTATCAGAATGAAAAGGAACATAGCGGGAAGGAAAATAATGCAATGGAAAGGAGAGTAACATAATGGAGAACAAGGTGATGGAAAGGAAAGGTACGTAAAAGAAGAAGGGACAGTAACAGGAAGGAAAGTACCAGAAAGGAAATTTAACATAATGTAACGGAAAGGAAAGGTAACGTAATCCAAAGCAAGGGGACGGAACAGAAAAGAACATAGCGAAAAGGAAAATAATGAAGGATAAAGTAACAGAAAGTTAAGTAGCGGAAAGGAAAATACCAGAAGAAAGGACAGAACATAATGGAGAGTAACAGAAAGGAAAGGAATGTAATGGAAAGCAATATAAGAGGAACAAAAGGACAGGAACATAATGGAAAAGAGAACTTAACGGAGGAAAAATGAAAGAAACATAACAGGGAGGAAAGGAAAGGAGCGTAACATAACTGAAAGTAACGTAACAGAATGGAAATGAATGACTTGGAAAGGAAAACAACGTAATGGAAAGTAGAGTAACGTAACAAAGAATGATAAGAGAAGAAAGTTAAGTTACAGAAAGGAAACTAAGTAAGATAAAGGAAAGTAGCATAATGGAGAGGAAAGGAAAGACAATGGAACAGAAACGAAAAGAGAGTAAGGTAACAGAAGAACACAAGAGAACAAAAATAAAAGGAAAGGAAAGTAGTGGAAGAGGAAACAAAATACCATACTTTATAAAGTTTCTTTTTTAGAAGAAGAAATAAAATAATAGGAACAGAAATAAAAGGAAAGAAACAGAACAGGATGGAAAGGAACGTGACAACTGAGAGTAACTTAACAGAATGGAAAGGAACGTAGTGGAAAGCAAAGTAACGTAATGGAGAGTAACATAACAGAAAATAATGTAATGGAAAGGAAGGTAATAGAAGAAAGGACAGTACGGGAAGGAAGGTAACGGAAAGTTAAAGTAATGTATCTGAAAGGAAGAGAAAAGAACGTGGCAGAAAGGAAACTAACAGAGAGTAAAGAAACAGAAAATTAAGTCACAGGAAGGAAACTCTTGTAATGGGAGACTGGAGAGAACATAACGGAGAGTAACAGAAAGGAAAGGAATGTAACGGAAAGTAACAGCAGAGGAACTAAAGGAAAGGAACATAATGGAAATGAGAAGAACATAACAGAACAAAAATAAAAGGAAAGGAACATAATTGAACAGGAAATAAAATACCATACTTTATGAAGTTTCCTTTTTAGGAAAGGAAATTAAATAACAGAAACAAAAGAAAGGGAGCAGAACAGGAAGGAAAGGTACGTGGCATAAGGGAAAGTAACACAATGGAATAGAAAGTATTGGACAAGAAAATAATGTAACAGAAAGGAGAGTAACATAACAAAAAATAATGGAATGGAAGGGGAAGGGGAAGAGGAATGGAAGAAGAACAAAAGGAAAGGAACATAATGGGCAGTAAAAAAGAAAGCAAAGGGAAGCAAAATAACATAACTGAAAGTAACGGAAGGGAATGGAAAGAAACAATGTAGGAAGAGAAAAACCAGAAAAGATTAACGTAATGGAAAGAATGGTAATGGAAGAAAGCTAAGTAACAGAAAGGAAAGTAAGTAAAAAAGGAAAGCAACCTAACAGAAAGGAATGGGAGGAAACACACTGCAATGGAAGAGGAAAGAACATACTTTATAACATTTCCTCTTTAGGAGAGGAAAAATAACAAGAACAGAAAGAAAAGAAAAATAACAGAACAGGAAGGAAAGAAACGTAATGGAAAGGAAAGGAACATAACTGAAAGTTATCAGTTAAAAAGAAAGATCAAAAAGAAAGATCAGGATCAAAAAGAAAGCTATTAAAGAAAGATCAGGATGGAAAGGAATGTAGCGGGAAGGAAAACAACATAATGGAGAAGAGTAACATCATGGAAAGAAAGGTAATGGAAAAAGTTGAGTAACAGAAAGCAAAGTAAGTAACAGAAAGGAAAGTAACATAACAGTGAGGAAAGGAAAGAAGTATTTCAATGGAACGGAAATGAGAGTAATGTAACGGAAAGAAGAAGATTATATTGGATCAGAACTGAAAGAAACGTAATGGAAGAGGAAATAAAATACCATACTTCAGAACATTTCCTTTTCAGGAAATGAAATAAAATAACAGGAACAGAAATAAAAGGAACATAACGGAACATGAAGGAAAGGAAAGGAACATGACATAAAGTAATGTAATGGAGCGGAAAGGAATGTATTGGAAAACCAAATAACATAACGGAGAGTAACATAATGGAAACTAATGTAATGAAAGGAAAGGAAAGTAACGTAAAAAAGGACAGCAACAGAAAGGACAGTAACGGAAAGGAAAGTTAACATAACATAACCAAAATGAAAGGAAAGGAAAGGTAACGTAACCGAAAGTAATGGAACGGAACAGAAAAGAATGTAGTGGAAAGGAAAATAATGGAGGGTAAAGTAATAGAAAGTAGCGGAAAGGAAATTAACGTAACGGAAGACCAGACAGAATGTAATGGAGAGTAACAGAAAGAAATGTAATGGAAAGGAAAAGAACATAACAGAACAAAACTAAAAGGCAAGGAACATAGCGGAACAGGAAGGAAAGGAACATAACATAACTGAAAGTAACGCAGCAGAATGAAAAAGAATAACGCAGGAAGGAAAATAACACAACGGAAAGTAGAGTAACATAGCGGAAAGAATAGCAACAGAAGAAAGTTACATTACAGAAAGTAACATGAGAGGACAGGAAACAGACATACCGCAACGGAACAGAAATGAAAGGAGAGTAACGTAACAAAGGAGAAGAACTTAACGGAACAGAAATAAAAGGAAAGGGATGTAAAGAAAGAGGAAACACCACACTTCATAAAATTCCCTTTTTAGGGAAATAACAGAAAGGAACGGAACACGAAGGAAAGAAAGGAACGCAACTGAAAGTATCATAGGAACACGAAGGAAAAAAAAGGAAAGCAACTGAAAGTATCATAAGACAATGGAAATGGTCGTACTGGAATCAAAAATAACATAATGGAAGGGAGAGCAACGGAAAGGAAATGAATGGAAAGGAAGTTAACATAACGGAAGAAAGAATACTAACAGCAAGGAAAGGAACAGGAATGAAAGTAATAGGAAATTAACAGAAAATAAGGTAACGCAAAGCAGCATAACAAAAAGGAGAGCAATGTCTTGGAAAGGAAAGATACGTAACAGAAAGTTATGGAAAGGAAAATAACATAATGTAAAGAAAAATAAAATAAATCTTGTTTCCACTTGTAACCTGTGTGGTTTGTGTCTCTTCATAGTTGAACCCCCCCTGGCATTTCAGGCAAAGAAGTATTATTCAACTCACGATGACTGCAGGGAATGAATGGAACTAGAACAGTTGTGTTGAAAGGGACCTACAAAGACCACGTAGTCCAACTGCCTGACCAAAAGTGAAAGCAAGGCATTAAAGGCATTGTCCAAATGCCTGTTAGATACTGATAGCATGGGGCACCAACCACCTCTCCCAGGTTTCAACCACTCTCTGGGTAAAGAAATGCTTCCTCATGTCAAGTCCAAATCTCCTCTGGTGGACACAGCTTTGAGCCATCCCCAGACGTCCTGGCACTGGGTACCAGGGAGAAGAACTCAGCACATCCCTCTCTACTTCCCCTCCTCAGGAAGCTGTAGAGCAGTGAGGTTGTCCCTCAGCCTCCTATCCCAACCAGACAAACCCAAGTCCTCAGATGCTCCTCACAGGACTTGCAATCCAGCCCCTGCCCCACTTTGTTGCCCGTCTCATGGTGCATTCAAATATATTAATACCCTTTTTATAATTATGGAGCCTCATTTTATGGAATTCATTCCCATACAGTGATCCCACTCAGAGTATAGTGAAGTCCCATTCACAGTTAGAGTGAACCATTTCAGGATGTGCTCTTTCCTCATATATTCCCCTTGTGGGGTCCTTTCCAAAGAGGAAAGCATGGCCTTAAAATGCACTGGCTACCTGTTCATCTTCAAGTGTAACACAAAACACAGTGTTTAACTTCTAAATTCCATGTTGTTTGAAATCCTTGCTACTTAGAGACTGTCTTTTTCCTAAAACTCCTCAGGAATGGGGCTCTCCTGCCAAGGGGAATTAATCTCTAGCCTAACTCTGCCTGCTGATCCATCAGATCCTCATTTGGACACGTGCAAGGGCCTGCCTCATTATACTGAGCTAGCATCAAAATGTTGAGATTCTTTAACTGAATAGACATAAACTGGCAGTTTTCTGCTCTCATGGCGACAGTTTTGCAAATTAATTGCCAGGTGTGTGTTAGAACATGGCTTTTCATAATTTCATTAATTTTAAAAACCAATCAATGAAGTTCCTTTGCATCTGAATAACGTCACCAGCAATGTCAGCGGTATCATAAAGGGCTAACAGTTCTTCCTAGCTGTCTTTAGGTCGTTCTTCAGACAAGGAGACTGAATTAACATCCCTGGAAGGAGAAGTGCAGATTGTACATTCCCATTCCGTGCTCATCACTGGTAACTGTAATCCCTGAGCTGGCATGGGAGAGTGTGCAGTTGATCCAGCAACAGTTTTGGTCTGTTGTGCTGATCGAACCCACTTACTCTTCTTTGCTCCTACTTACTCCTGCCCGAGTCACCCTAAGGTATGGCTGGGCAAACCTTACTTGTTAACCCTTGCAGCCTCAAATCTGATGACCTTCAGCCAGCATGACTGTGAGTCAGTGGATTGCCAAGGCACATGCTAGGAGCTCCACAGAGATTTCTGCCGTCAGTAAAGAAGAGAGGAAGGGGTTACTGTTACAGAGGCACACACCTACCTACATTTACTAATCCAGTAAGATTAGTAGGGAAAGGATTTGAAGGAAAGTTGATCAACAGTGATGAACTTCTAAAATCTTATTTAAATAATGTTTTTTGCTGTTGGATACCACATCACTGATAAAGGAACAGCTTCATCCAATCGAATCATCTACAGTTTATCAGAGTCACAACAAAAGCTTTTTGTGGAAATTCATTTTTTATTTTTTCTGATGTGCTTTACTTTTCTCAGGGGGCTTGACTGAATGTGCAGCTTATATTATATTTGTGCTTAACTATTATTTCATTCTTATCCTCCTGGGGGGGGAGATGGGCTGTGAGCAAATGTCCATGAAGCTCTCTCTTGGACATGAAACTTATACTCTCACAAGACTAGATGCTAAATATTGACCTGATCCCATAACACTGTTGAAATAGTAACTCCCTATTTACTGAGCCGAGTTTTGAAGCCAAACTCCTTTGATGAATCTCTCACTTGCATATCACTTACTGTTTCTCATCAGTTCATAACTGAAAAAGACAGGGGTTTTTGCAGATTATTTTTCTGTGACTGATAGATATCCTTAATAATTCTGGGACTAATAAACAGCCTTCTCCTGAATGAGCAGTGCTGTTCTTAATGAAGCTATCACTATGTGGTCATTCTCAAAATTAAACAAAACTGGATTTCATCTCAATTTTACAGTTTCCTACAATTTTAACCAGTGCAACAAAAAAAAATCATGTTTTTTCAAAACCTGTTAATGTTACTGCTATTACCTTTAGCCTTCAAATGAGACCAAAAGTGCACCAGACACTTACATTGTTGTTCATTATCATATTCAAATATGGATCTCTCAGATACAAATATCATTCTTTGTAGTCATCTTTTTCCTGTTGAAAGAAAATGGATCATCACTATCCAGACAGACTGTCTCTGTATCTGATTTTATTTGACTATATACTCTAATGAATAGGCATGCTGATACTTGATATAATGCTTGACATAATGCTATAATAAGTAGTTATGACATATGCTTTAAGTATTTTTCAGAGACTAGAAGCAAAACAGTTGTAGAAATCTCTTTGTGTATAGTACAGCTATGATTATGACCAGTTTTAAGACTGCAGTTCTGACTTTGTGATCGGGTATCAAGCTGTGAGCAAATCCAATCAGTTCATTAGCAGTGTATGTATCTGAAACTGGAGGACAGCAAATCCTGTTGGATTACTAGAATTTCCACTGTTACAAAGAGGTGGTGTAAAAACTGCAGAATAACCATAATCTGGCAATACCTTTCTGTAGTAATAATTCGGATTAAATTCTTGGCTTGCTAAAATGTTGGGTCCACCTTTTATACATACAGGCAAGCAATAAAATCTCCAGAATAAGTAGTTTGTCTTATATAAAACATGGCTACAAGTAAGGACTGTTACCTGTTTGTGGATGGGGTTTGGTTTGAAGCAGAAATTGGCTTGCTGTAGAGTTCTGCTGAATTTACATCTTTTCTTTAAGAATCATTATCATTTTAAAGCTAGCATATTGAACTCAATCATGCAGAATATTCATACTGGTGAGAGTCTAAAGAAACTGAGTTGTAAGTCTAATACTGATTCGGAGAAAACTCCAGGAACGAACTTGCCAACAAAGTTTTCAAGTTGACAAGCAGGTATTCTTTATTGCGGCCGACCTGGCCCTGGCTGTTCACTGTCGTCCCATCTCAGAGGTGCCTTCAGAGCATCCCCAAGGGCTCCCTGCTGCCTGCCCCCAGCCTGGGCTGAGCTGGAGTCTCTCCACGGGAAACACCGACTGACTAGAAACCACAGCGTGGTAATGAAGTGTCCTTCCCAGCACACTTGTGCAGTCCTGCCCTGAAATTGCCACTGCTTGAAGCAGAGCCAAAGTGGAGAAAAACCGGTGAAATAACAATAAATTGTAATAATAATAAAACCAGCAATAACTGTTGTTCAACCACACAGCTGTGTTGGAACAGGGGAAGCAAGTACCCAAAAGCAGAGGGTGCTGGAAAGCAGCACCCTGCACTCTGGCCCCGGAACCACACACGGGGAAGGCAGACGTGAACACAGACTGTTTATTTGAAGGGGGGGACCTAAAAGTGGGAAGGTGAGCGAGGGAAGATTGCATATTCACAGTAAAACAGTACTAAAATGGTGGTAAAAAAGCCCAATGTGACACCTGTGGTAGAAGGAGAGAGTAACACCAACAGATCAACACCAGTCTAACGAGAACAGAACAGTAGAACGGCACCACCAAACCCAGACTATACCAAGCGCAGAGATGCACAGCCATTCATCCAGCCTTGCCTGTGGAACTGTTCCCGTAGGAAGAACTGGATTCACCCCGTTCCACCTCGGGCGCTGCCTCCCAGCACGGTTTCTTGCCGGCAGCACAGACGCGGCCTGGCCCCGTCATTCCGGGCCCGCCTCCCACCGTCTCCCCGCGCCTCGCGGCTCGGGCCATGCCAGCTCCTCGGCTCCACAACCGCTCCCACACGGCGCTGCCCCCGCCACAGCCACGTCTTCACAGCGGACCCCCCACGGGCCTCCCACCGCAGACCGGAGCCGCACCCGGCCCTGACAGCGCCGGCCGTCACTCACGCTGCGCTGCGCCTTCCCAGGGCTTTGCTGCGGTAGCGGCGATCCCGAAGCGCTTCCCGCCGCGCCGCGCTCGCACCACGGCCCCACCGGGGAGGCGGATCCCATGCGGGCGGGTTAAAATGGACGCGGACGCGGCTGCCGGGCGGGTGGGCGGGCGGCTGCGCTCCGAGCTGCCCCGCGCTGTTTGTCCATTGGTTGGGGCCGCCCCGTTCTCTTTCTCCATTGGCAGGGGCCGCCCCGTGCTGTGCTGTCATTGGCTGGGGCCGCCTTGCCTTGGCTCCTCTGTGGCCGTCCCTACGCATTCCCCGCCTCCCCGTCGCTTTGCAAAGTCCTTGCGGAGGGAAAGAGCCCGCGGGTGCCGGCGGCGGCTGGAAGCGGCGTCCCCTGGGCTGCGGCGGGAGCTGCCCGGCGGTGAGGGCCGCGGTAGCGGGTGTTGCGCTGTGGGCGGAGCGGAGGGAGGCGGTGTCCGTGCGAGGGCCGGGCGGTGGCCGGGAGGCAGCGGGGCCGTGTGCGTGCGGGAATGGGCGAGCCGGGGTTGGCCGTGTAGGAGGTCGGGGGTGTGTGGAAGGTAACTGCAGCGGGGAGGATGTTCTGGTGGGTACGGGCCGGGTGTGGGGTCATAGCCGTGAGGTGGTTTCGGGGCAAGGGGCGAGAGGTTTGTGTGAGGATCTGCCGTGGTTCCGTGGGTTGGGCGGGCTCAGAGCAGGAGTCAATGGTGCGTGCAGAGGGGCAGGTGTAGGGCAGGCAGAGGGGTGAGGGGCGGGGGGGCAGCTCCAGCGGCGGTCAGGCACGGGGGAGGTGGGGGTGTTCCATGGGGAATTGCAGGGGTTGCCCGCGGGGGGAGCGGGGTTCCCGGGGTGCTGCAGGTCCCTGGAGCGCCCCTCGAGGGGTTCGCTGGGGCTGCCGCAGAGCCGCAGCGCTGCCAGCTCTGGTCTTTGGGAGGTTCGGTGGTGCTGGTGAAGGGCTTCCCGCCAAGGCTGTGACCGGAATGGAGGGTTTGGTCTGGCCTGGAAACTGGGTCAAAGCTCTTGTAAGCAGTGTGGCACCTCACGTGTGCGAGCAAGGGCTGTGCTCAGCAGCAAGCACTTGGAGGGGATTTCCCCCTTGCCATGGAGCCTTGTAGCTGGAGAGCTCTGCACGTGTTGGATCTGTGCAAAACTGAGGCCGGTACGATACCCTGGGTGTTTCACAGGGACTGTTTCCTTTCAGACACTTGCCCTGCTCATGTGCTTTCTGCCTTTTCTGCCTGTGTAACAGAAGTGGTGCTCTCTAAGGAAAACCCGGAGATTCCATAGGGCAGTCTAAACAGAGGTGGAGCTCTGCTGGTGCACCTCTGAGGAGGTGAAGGCTCCTTGTAGTGCCTTGTTTGTAGGCAAAGGCTGTGTTTTGCAGAGCCTGGCATCAGGCTGATGGCCAGAGCCTGCAGGTGTGGGAAAAGAGAGGCAATCCTGGTCTGGGGATGCTCTGACGAAGCCAGATGGATCCGAGACAGCAGAATGGATCCAGTGCAAAAGGAAGGAGCCAACACAGACGAATGGAGCTGGTGCAAAGGGACAGATCCATCACAGATGGATGGATCAGCTGCAGGAGGCTGGTTCTGCTGCAGAAGGCTGGAGCTGCTGCAAAGGGACAGGTTTGATGCAGAGGGATGCATCTGACACAGACAGTTTGTGTCACCCCCAGCCCTGCCATCAGCACGGGACTGGTCCCCTCTGGCCTGGCAGTGCTGAAACGGACCCATCACCTCCCCTCACCCCAGAGCACCACTTGTGTCTCAGTTTCCCCCACACAGCCGAGGGGCAGAGGCTGCTCCATCCCCATTTCTCTGCACATCTCCACATGTCCAACCACCCCTCCAGGACGGGGGCCCTGACCTCCTCCCGCAGCCGGGAAGGGCCGGAGGGAGCGATGTGGGACGCGTGTGAGCTTTCCCCTCCCGGTTATTTACATCCCCTCCCAGTGCCGGTGCGCGGCGGCAGCTCCTGGGGATATTTTTAGCCCACTGCAGGGAATCACGGTGGTGAGTGCTCCGGAGCAGCGGGGGGCTGGGGAGGAAGATGCGGCAGCACAAAGCCCCATCAGCATCCCTGCTCCCAAATCCTTGCTGCCTCCTTTTCCAGGGAGAAGCCCCTCCCTGGGATGGCGCAGGATCGCACTGGGCCTTGGCATCATCGCATCCCAACTTTCCGTCGCGCTTCAACTACGTAGAACAATCCAGTGCAGATCTCCAATCTAAAGTTTTCCTCCGTATCTTATCCAGATGCTGTGAATTGCACGAAAACCTGACTACGACATGGAAGCGATCCACCCACCTCCTCCACCTC
>JAVHNC010016728.1:0-13692 GCA_034782935.1 Micropsitta keiensis | reverse complement strand
AAATGTAAAATAAAAATAGAAAAAATAATTAAAACAATCGTTCTTTGAGCTCATTATTATTGTTACTTACAGATGCACAAGGTGGAGTTCAGCCCAGTATTGAAACCCCCGTCAGTCACCTCTGTGATTACTTTAAGACTTGAAGTGACTTTCCTGTCAGTCAACATACAGGGCACAGACAAATCTGTTGAGAGCTGTGACAACTCAGTATAGGGAAGCATTTGCCAGTTCTGCAGCCTGCTACATTTTACCTCCCCAGAAAATACGTGTCGAGGGTATAGGTATCATTCTTTTTTTGGCGGTGCACGGTGTTCTCGTATAAGAATATGGACTGTTTCAGTCTTCCTCAGAAAATAAGGCTTACAAAATAGGGTGGGGTAAAAATATTCAGATTTTTGTGAATGCAGTTTTAAAATTTTCCTTTCACAGTGCATTTCTTCAGTCCTTCACTTAGTTTCTCAAGTGTGTATATTTTGAACTCCTTCTGAAGTGACCAATACAGAGTGGTTTTTAATTTTTAAAGTGTCCAACTTAGCAAAACTACTGTAACTGGAGAATAGTACCAGATGTATCATTTTAGGTGGTGGATGAGGACAAAGTTACAATTTTCTTTACTAAAAAAAAGAAGTCTCATACACTTAGGGAGTTTGTTTCTTAAACCATTAAGCAGGAGAAGCTTACTTTGACTTTTAAGTCACATTCTTATTGGTTTTCTCTGTAAAGAAAGAAGACGGTCCTTTATTTGGTTTATGACTTAGGAAAAAACTGTCCTTATTTCTCTAGATTATATTTCAGTTGTAGTCACACATAAGCTACTCGAAGAGAAGAACAGGACTGAGTGGTAATACAAAATGTGATTTTCCTTGAAAGGCCTTTCATGAACAAATTGGGATATATTTGTCACAACAACATCAGTTGTCTAAATGGCAATTTCTCTACATCTTGAAATCAGAGAACTTACTTGGTTCAGGTCATAGTTAAATCTAATGACAGCTTCCAAATGACTTTACCTAAGGAGTTCCCTTAGCATCACAAGAAACAAGTGTTCTTTATGTTTCAGAATAAAGTTGGGTGATATTAAAAGAGCCACAGTCATGCCTCTCATGGTGGTTTACCAGAGCTCAGATGGCTTCTTGAGGCATATGCTGTCATTAATTTTTAATAACCCAAAGCTTCTAAAGATTTGCAATAAAAGCCAGGTATAATATTGTTATTATCTGTGGGAAAACAGAAAGCAAAGCTTCCATAAAGGCCACAGGAAAAACAGGTGAGGCTTACCTGCCTTTATTTCTGTCTCAGATCCTAAGAACTGTAATTCCCTGCTGTCACTGTTGTTTGTTATATTCTCTTTGCTGCTTACCTGTGATGAGTTCATACCACAAAGTTCGCCAGCTGCAGAGGCCCTCATCTCTGACTGGGACATTGTAGATACAGACCCTCTCTGTCTTGCATCATGTCACTCTTCAGATGGGAACTAATTTTTCCACTGCTGCAAATTTTGTCCCTGCTGTTGGCAGCCAGCAGGTTTATTCTTTTGGCTGTACAGGAAACAAGGATTATGTTCAAAAAAGCAGTTAGGGAAAATAAGGTCCATGGTCCAACTTCATAAAAGAACCAGGAAGAGGTCATTAATCATTACTCTATTTCTTGTTATGTAGCCCATTATATACACATTTGGCACTATTTCATTTCTTCACTTACAAGAAACAGGCTGACTTCTTGACTTCACACTCCTCGCGAGTTCCCCATCTGTGATCATTTTTGTCAACCCAGACTCTAGCCCAAATTACAATTTTTGATTGGAAGTGACACTTTTGAAATGAGCCTGACCTCTTTTACCTTCTGTCAGGAGCCTTAAGGTGTAACAGCACCATTATATATCATTATGAATTCACTGGCACATCCCTTTGCCATGCTTGCTAAATGTGCTGTAAATTCTTCTATCCAGGTGAAATAGCAGGTTTAAGATAATATTTCAAAAGGAATAAAAAAATAAAGCTGTCAGATAGGCCTTGTCATGTGGTGAGACCACTATTCTATCAATTACATTTCAGCACTCTACCGAGCCATACCAAAATAATGAACACAGAAACCAAGAAATGGCAGCAGCTCCTGGATTTAGCTAATAATCTCAACTGAGATTGGGGGTGAAAGGCTGTGTTGCCAGTATGTTCTGCTCAGGAAGGTATTATTTCCACTTGTTACTTCCTTGTATTTTACAAGTTGGTTATGTCAAGTGTTCATTAGCAAGAAATCGACTATATTGAGCAGCTTCTCATAGAGCTTCTTAGCAACCATTTCTTAATTCTTGCTTATCTACACAGCAACATCTTGTATGCCCTGGGAATCTCATTATCATGTATGACCAGATTGTTTTCAAAGTCCAAACAACAAAAATTTGACCGGATCTAAATAGCAGCATTCCTTCTTCCTGTGTGTCAGCAGCGTGGATTCCCATCACCTCAGAAAGCAAGCACTGTGATTTTGATTAATTTTTGTTGTTTAAGTTTAGGTTTCTACTCTCGACAATGTTGGTCAATGCATCTCTTGAACAGAGGTTTCCAAAAGATGTTGTTGTACTGACACGCTGGCATAGACGGCCATAGCCACTAAGATATGCAGGGTGAGAAATCATTGTCTGCTTAAGGGGCTCGTTAGTTTAAAAGTCTTTGGCATTTCAAAAATGCTTTTGGTGAGCACTGTTTAATTGCTGATATCATTTTTGCCACTGCAGCTGCGAAGAGCATAGCTACTGTGTTATCAGACTATCTCAAATGTCTAGGATCATTGGAAACAAATCATGATGGGTTTAGTCATTGCTGCATTTTGTTTGAGTTTTCCTAAATTTTCTTTTTTTTAGTAGTGTTATTTTGCACAAACTGAGAGAAAGTAATCACATTTAATACACAAAAATAAAACACTGTTGTGTTGTTATCACAGGAAAAGCTACCATCATGTGACACTCCTGAATAGCAAACCCCACCAACTTGATATTTCTCGTACAAAACAAAATATGGGGAATGCACTTCTTACTGAGTTTAAGCCTTCTGTGGTATTCAGTACAATTATACTATAAACATTGGTTTGCTTTCATTAATATGAGGAATAAAGCACTGGATAATCCGTTGTGGAGCATGGGGGAGTATCCCAGTGGGTGATCTTTTTCTCATCTCAAACTTCCTTAGTAATGTGAAAACTTCGGAAACTATTACAGTACTTTTGCTCTTAAAAGTCTGTTGTTCTTAAAGATCTCTGTGTTCAGGTTTTTTATTCTTCTTGACTTTCATGCTTTCTTTGCACCAGTTTCAGGAAATGAGAGATTTGTATCTCACCCACGTAGCAAACAGTTTGTCAGCTTCAACCATAATATATGTGGGTAATTTCAGCTGAAGGAGAGACGCCTGGAAGGAATATTTGTTTATGACTTTTTTTAACTTCTTAACATAAGCTAGGGAGAGTAATTGTGTGCAGTTGTCCTGTTTTTCAGAGGCTCCTACTACATCTACAGCCTATCTCAAATAGATCTTCCTGATCATTCCTGATGGTCTGCAACAACATAGTAGCTATTCCAGTAATTCATCGGGTAGAGTTGTTCAGCACGCTGCCTCGGTTCATTAATATTGAACAATGTGTACTACAAAGCAGATTCTGCCATGCTTTAGCCACAAGAAAATGGACTGTAATATCATAATGTTTTTCATTCAGGCAATCAATGCTTATATTTATGAAATACAAAACAAACGGGTAAAGTTCAGGAAAATCTCCTTTGCAAAAGCTTCTTTTCTGACTTGTATCAGTCCTGCATGTCCTGCAACAGTTGGGCTGTACAGCTGCAGGCACTAGTCTCAGCTATGTGGAAGATGCCAGAAGCCATTAAACCTTTCAATAAAGGGTTAGCCAAGGTCACACGTGCAAGAGCAGAGAGGAGCTGAAACATGGAGACAGGAGTATGTGACAGGTCAGTTGCTTGTGCCCTCTACCTCCTGGAAAGCAGCTAAAGTTCTGGCACCCTTTATCGCACAACCTTGAAGGTGTAGGCACAGCATGTACATTATGCATGGCTGGCAGTGGAACCTTCCCTATGCATGCTGCTCAGCTGCTCTGGGCACACACACCACATCCAAAGAATAGGCAGGACATTATCCAGTGTCACAGGATTTACTGTGCCTTCACTGCACATGCATGTGCAGTACCAAAGACTTCCATCACCTTTACGAGGAACCTGAGGCTTCACAGTGCTTTGAGAAAAAGGTCTTTCCTCACAGTTGGTGATAGATTAATGCATTCGTGCTGCCAGTGAGTTGAAAGCAAGGCAGGGAAATGCAGTAATTTGTCTAGCTTTTTTTTGTCTTTGATGTTTTCTCATTACTGGGCAGAATGGCAAAACCACATTAAAAATTAATTTATCTGCAAGTATCATTTTACTGCTTTATATGTACCAGCACAGCATGAACATATATACAGTTCAATTTACATCAGCTGGTTTTAGTAGTCCTTGGCATTATAAGACTGTAAATACCTGAATAAAAAAATAAGTTATTTCCCCACACATGCACAAAAAATGTATTGGGTAAATACGATACATTTCATAGAATCACATACTTTGTCCCTGAAATAATATAGTAAATAGCCTGTGCAAACACTGTTCAATGGCATAATGCGTCCATAATTCGTGCAAATTGGAATGATGAAGACCTGAATTTGTGCCCTTCGACATCACAAGTCATTAGTGGACTTACTAAGGTCCAAAGCCTAAATGTGGTTGTAGGATCAGATTTGACCTGTAAGGTATGTTTTTTATTTGTTTCCCAAGAAATTCTGACAGTGGAAATGATTGAATTCCAAGAGTTAAAATAAGAAGCAGGTTTTAATGTATTTTTTATGAGCTGACGAGAAGTCATTTCTGGCAAGAATGGTGATTTATATGGAGAAAAAAAGGAGAACTGGGGCATATGCAGTGGAATCAACTTGTTGGTTTAAAGGCAGAAATGCATTAAAAAATTCAAAGGCACAGCTCTATAATGGTGTTATTTAAAGGGATTTTTTCTCCAGAATTCAATTTTCCTGTAGTTTCTCAAGAACCACTGGGTATTGCGTGCAAGTTCTTTTAAACTACAGTAACTTTTGTCCAGTGCAGTGAGTTTCATATCTGAGCAGCTTTCTGGTTTTCAGTAACTGTTCGTGTGTGTTAAATGGTCCCACTAGCTTTCCACTTTGGTGTTTGTTCTGCTTTAATTTAGAAAACGATAGTGGTATACATTTTCAGTGGTAGTCATCTAGTAAGACATGGTTAAAATTAAGTTATGATAGTTGTTATTAGAAAAGATGTGTTTGATTGTCCCTTGAAATACATGTAGATTTTTGAATTTAATTTAAATGATGATTGGCACTTCCTGAAAACGAGATAATCTTGGTCTTTCCGAGTGCAGGTATTGTGGTATTGGATTTATAAAAAATCAAATTAACTGTTGCAGAGCTAAACGAGGGATTAACTTGGCTTGTGCTATCTTTGTATGTCTAGTAGATGTTTAATGTTATGATACACGTTTTTCATCTATGTAATCACATAATCTCTAACCTAAGGCATTAAAAGGTTTATTTTGCATTGTGTCATGGCAGTCTGGGCATGTCAGAGGTGTTAGAAAAGAGATTTTATTAAAAAGTCAAGCCTTGTTCTGAGCAATGGTATTAAGGCTATGAATTTTCTAAATCCTTTTATCTGAAGAAAGCAAAGCAAAATATACATCACATATATAGATAGAAATCACATTTAAGCTTTCATTAAAGGCGTATTCTCCATCTTTCTTTTGCTTAAAAAAAAAAAAAAGAAGAAAAAAAAAGGCCTCGGATTTCCTTCTTTTAAGGTGTTTCATTCTTAGATGCAGATCTTGGGCATTCTGCTGGAGAAGTGAATCCCTGTTCTGCAAAAAAAAGTTTATTTTTCTGGTAAGAGTAGGGGTTTTGCAATAACTAGCTTGTTCTCCAGCTTTTGATATTGCCCATTTTGGATATCAGACCAGGATTATATTCATTGTAAAACTATGTGATGAGAGGAAGAGTCTGTTTTGTGAGAAGTGGTTCTACTGGCTTCATGTCTCAGACCACACAGCTGTCTGTCTGTATTGCCGAATGCTACAGGCACTTGCACAGTGAGAAGGCAGAAGAAGTTGTGCAGTTGAGATCAAGACTTGTCACACTTGGGCCTTTCAGGGATGGAGGGTTCATGGGCTTGAATGATTCGGTTTTCTACAGTAGTGTTTCACATTGTTGTTTTTTCCCTCATAAGAAGAGAGAGGATGCAGAAACTGAGCAAGATGTGAAAATCTCTTCTTCCCATGCAAGTTCTAGATTTACCTCTTTAAGATACATTCATGTTCACTGGGCTTCTGCTCCTACCCCAAAGAATAAATGCAGTGAAAAGTGGTTTTGTTATGCCAGGTAGCTAAAACACTGTGATCTCTGTCAATGCTATAGCTATTCTATGAGTGTTGAGTAGGAAATTTGGTTTCCCTATGAAGTGATGTGCTGAAACTGAGAACGGCTCCTTGTGGGCAGCTGCCTTCATGCATGCACACACAGTTGTTATAGCTTCAGCTGAAGCAGTTTTGAAGTATTTCACTTTTCCTTGCTGACAATTTGATTTGTACTTTCCAACAGTGGGATGGCGTAGGACCTCTTCCAGACTGTGCAGATCCACCCAAAGGAATCCAGATGCTGTGGCACCCTTCAATAGTCAAACCCTACCTCACACTTCTTTCTGAGTGCTCAAATCCAGACACGCTGGAGGGGGCAGCAGGGGCACTGCAGAACTTAGCTGCCGGGAGTTGGAAGGTAGGAATATTAACCTGATATGTATTTTTTTTCTCAATTCAGAAAAACCCTACAGATGACAGCAAATTGGTGATACAAATATATCTGAATGTTCCTGGTAGTGGTATAACTCTCCGTTTTCACAGAGCTATCTACAGTCAAATTTGAGATAGTATTTTAAGTTCTCTGAATTGATTCAGATAGTCATATCATAGCAAAAGTCAGCATACAGCAGGAAAAATCACATTGGTCAAGTCAAGTATGAAAAATTGCTGCTGAAAACCAATATCCAAATGAGAAGAAGCAGCTTCTTTATGAATCTGGGTGACAGAGTAGTGAAAAATGAGCTAAAAGTATCACCAGTGACAATCAAATGAAACCATATTGTTCTGTCACTGCAGAAACTGGTTGACATTCTGTCTCTTAAGAGAAACCAGGCAAGAGCAGAAGATAAAAATGATGTAACAGCAACACAAGTCATCTTACCATCTACTTTTTAAAAAATAGCATGTTATTAAAATATGTCAGTATGATTAAATATGAACAGTGACAAAGGAAACGCTTAATCAAGGCACTCTTTTCCAAGCAATCCTACTTTTCAATTAGATTCCATAGATCCATTTTTCTCTCTTGCATTATTTGTGGTGAATTGAGAAAAAAATTAAGGGCTCATTTACTAGTTTTTAAAAATATTTCTAAATATAGAACAAATCAGTAACATTAAAGATAACAGTTGAGCCTGGTTTACTTTTTAGGGCAATTTCTTTATTGCTTTCCTTATGGTAAACTGGTTTGATTGGGTGAAAGTACTATCTAATCCTATTTTATGAATGTAATGCATTGATTTTAAGTTAACTCTCAGTGGGAATTTTTCTCATTTACTATGAAAACACACATGCAGAAGGGCAGTTATCAAAGTTATGACTAAGCAGATACCCTGTTTGGTTTTAAGCAGTTGGACATTCGTATGTGATAGGTAAATACCAATTTAATTAGGCGTTCATTTTGAAATGTTATCCATGACACTAATAAATTGGGGATTTTTCCCATAAAGTTTTACTGGGAGTTGAGTTGGCGCATTCAGTAGATCTTCAGAGGCATGTCATTTTTTTGAGGACCGTTTTCCGCCAAACTTATAAAATGCCTTTGACTGTTGCATTCAGTGAGATATGAAATAAGTAACAAAGTATTTGTCCAGTGATTTTAGTCCTATAAAGTGCTGTGTATACACTGTGCCTGCAAATCATTATACTTTTACTATTCTCATGTTGTAGACCACATCAGATTATGTAATCCTGGCGCAGAAACACAATAAATGTGGTTTTTCTTCATCTGGGAATGGGTGTAGCCCTGGTCCAAATGAGAAAACAATGCATGCATTTTTGCCAGAACTAATAGGAGTGCTAAAATCCAAATGGTACCCCTTCTCCCATTTCTAATAAATCTGTATACCTGTCATTCTTTAGCTGGCAGAAGCGAACAGGGAGAGGAAGCAAAGCTCCGCAGAGCTCTTTGGCAAGTGCCAGGTTAGAAAAACTTATTCAGACTTTCATGCTATCTCACTGATACCATGGGAAAATTCGCTCAGTTGTTCTCAGGTTGCTCTGTTTTTCTAAAGATTCATCAGTTCCATTGCAAGTGATGTGCAAAGACAGAATAAATGTCCTTAATTTCACATGGCATACTAGCCATTTTTTGTGAGGGGAATAATCCTTTTCAGGGATTATGTAAGCATTGATGTTTCCACCTTTTGACCTCTCCTTTCCACTGGTTCAGTCTTCTGGATATAAAATGACTGAAATAAAAGATAGAAAACTCTTAAAAGAAGAGGTTATTCCCAAGGGAGGCTTTAAATTTTTTTAGCTCCCCCAAGAAATTGAAGTTGCAAGAAGCATGTAAAAAGAAGTGTGGGTTTTTCTTTTTTACCTGAAATATTTCAATAATAACTTTAGGATGGACTGAAAGAAAAAGAGCAAACTGCGTGAAAATAAATTATGTTTCTATTAATAGCAATTTTAGGGGGGGGTTGCAGTTAGCATTGGTTTTATATCAGAAGCATCCCAGAATATATGAAGCAGACTGTGCACCAGGCATGCTCACACACTTCTGAAGATATTCTCTTATGGGAAAAAATGCAGTACTTTCTACCTGCTTGAGTAATTCTTTCCTAGCTCTTTCATTCTTTTCGATCCTCTGGTATAAAGTTGTCTAATTCTCTTCGGTGACCAAGAAGTAACACTAGTAACACAGGCAGTGCTTAGCCAATGCCATTATGAAGGGAAAGTGAGCACAAATCAAAATAGGTTTGCTGACTCAGTCAGCTGTATTCTGAAGACACTTGCCTGCTTATGAAGAGATTTCTGTCACTATAACACTTCAAACCTGAAATCCTTTCTTCAACCTCATATTATTTGATACCTTGGATTAAAAAAAATTATGAAGTATAAAATTACGACTCATCCTGTACCAGGAAACCTTCATAGATCTTTTTATATGTAGTCTGACACCATTTTTTTTCCTTTGGTGGTGGAAATAAAAGTGGCAAATTCTTTTTAGTTTTCACCTTGGTCAATAGGCTATTAATACATTAAATCTATTGAGCATGTAAAAAGTTATATGCAGAATATCCTAGAGTTAACAATGTCAAGAATCCAAGGTTATATCCCTTCTGAACAAAATTTCCCTCTCCAAGAGAAAGGAGATACGGGATATCTGTATATTACTATGTCTGTCTATATTATTTGACAGCTGAATTTAAGCTGACGCCAGTTCATTTGCTAGAGACATTCCTGCAATAATTACTGTTAACTCATAGAATCACAGAAGGGCTGAGGTTGGAAGTGCACCATGGAGGTCATCTGGTCCAACCCCCAGCTCAAGAGAGTCACCTCAAGTTGCCCAGGACCATGTCAGAGATGGTTTTTTTAATATCTCTGAGAATGGACACTCCACAACTTCTCTGCAACCTGTGTTAGAGCTCAGTCACCTTCACAGTGAAAAAGCATTTTGTGATGTCCTGCAAACGTCCTGTGTTTCAATTTGTTCCCATTGCCTCTGGTCCTACAGTATTATCTTTTCTATTATGTACAGTTAAAAACACAGTGTTGTCACCACAAGTAGGGTTCCCTTAGTTTTGTCAAACCCTTACAAATAATTTCTTCACTTATGATGCTGTTTTGTTTCAAAATACTATCATAACTTATATAGGTAATTCGTATCTTCTAAAACCAGAACACGAGATCTACTATGTTTCTGTTGGTAACACAATGACTTGCACTAGAACAGGTAGCACAACTGCTCTGGGCCTTGGTTAATCCCTTCTGTGTGCCCAGTCTTCTGTCCCAGTTACTTGTCAGGCATTACAAACCTCCCTCATTTGCTTTAATGACTGGATCATGGGATCACAGAATGGTTTGGTTTGGAAAGGACCTCTAGTCCAATGCTCCTGCTCAAGTAGGTTCAACTAGAGCAGGCTGCATAGGGTCACATCCAGGCGAGTTGTGAGCATCTTTAGAGGAGACTCCACAACATCAGGGCTTTGTCATCAGTGCTTTGTCACCCTCAAAGTAAGGAAGTTCTTCCTCATGCTCAGTTGTAACTTCCTGTGTTTCATTTTTTGCCTGCTGCACCTTATCCTGTCACTGGGCACCACTGGAAAGAGTCTGGCCCCATCTTTTTGGTACCTGCCCTTAAGATATCTATATGCATTGATAAGATACCCTCTCAGCCATCTCTTTTCCAGGCTAAATAGGCCCAGCTTGCTCATATCCAATTTAAACCTCCCCTTTTCCAATCTTTGGGTATTTACTCTTGTCCTTTTGCTTCTTACATGAGAGAAGAGACCAACACCCACCTCACTACAACCTCCTTTCAGTAGCTGTAGAGAGTGATATGGTCTCCCTTGAGCCTCCTTTTCTCCAGGCTAAACAACCCCGGTTCTCTCAGCCACTCCTCATAGGACTTGTTGTCTAGACCTTTCACCAGCATCATTGCCCTTCTCTGGACCCATTCCAGTACCTAAATGTCTTTCTTGTAGTGAGGGGCCCAAAACTGAACACAGTATTCAAGGTCATTTAACTTTCATTGCATCACACATGCGTATCTATGCCTAGACTAGTGGCCACAGGCTCCCTTTTGATGCTTCTCAAGTACAGTTCATCTGACTTAATTTAGAAGTCAGCTTTCACAACACAAGAGCTCCTGTGAATTCTTCATGAGCAGAGCTGGCTGTGTCCCAGCTTGGCTTAAACAATCTTATGCTCACATTCTTTTCATATCAGCTGTTTCTAGAATGCCAGTTGATAACGTTGAGCGTTGCTTGTACAAAGTACCATGCAGTACAAAGCAGTTTGCTTTCTACTAAATATCACATTCTGTAGCCAATAAAAGCAGGAGCATGGAGCTGAAGAAGGGGAAAAGAAAAAAAAGAGTAATCTGACTTCAGTGGTCCATCAAACCTGCATAAGTGGTTTATAGGGATGACTCCCACAAGCAGCGTAACTCGTACATTTCTGAAGCACAGAGTGGAAAACAGACCTCTTTGTTTTCAGGCATTCTGTACTTTGTCTTGAAAATTCATGTTATCTCTATGGAGGTGTAATGCCTAATTCCTGATGAATGAGTATGCGTTCTTTTGGAAAGATTAACTTAAGCTCATGAGCAGATTAAACTATTTCCTACAGAGACACCAAACAATAGCTTCATAGCATTAGTGAAGGAAGCAGATTATTTATTCACTGAAGCTCTCTGTAAGAGTGATGGAATGCAGGGGTTTTGCATTTCTGTTATTCTTTGATACATTCAGTAGCATAAGCTGATTTATTTAAATCTTTTATGTGCCCTGTTTGCCACAGAAATTGGATGCTGTTATAATATGTTTGGTTTATAACTGTTGTCTGTCACCTGATAAAGAATATGCTATTTATAGGAACTTTTGTAACTTAGAAATGAGAGATAAAATGATCTATAAAACTACAATACTTTTTATTCAATTGCTTCTGATTGTAGGCTTCCACACTAAACCATTATTCTAATTGTTCATGCTACAGTAGCACATAAGAACACTACTCATGGACCAGAATTTTATTGTATTTGTCTCTACAAAGTGAGAATAAAGAGGAAAGTAAACCTTTTCAGAGCTCTGTATGAGACTCAAGATCTTGCAGAAATATACACAAGGTATACTTATGCATATACAAACATGAAATGTACCTGTAGTTGTCTGCATGTGTTTCAGCACATAATTCTGTAACTTCAACTGTTAGATGAGGGTGAACAATGCTTATTTCATCTGTTCACAATGATACTTTCATATCAGTAAGGATAAAAATCTTTTCTAAATCAAAGACGGATTACTGTATAACGAGTCTTGTAAAATCCCATGGCTTTCAGTCTTCCCCAGGAATGCTAGCTTTTCATTAAGGCTAAGAACTTCCTGTTTAAGGGAAAGGCAAACATTATAATTTCCAAGAAAAAGAATTTGCAAAATCTTACCTGCATTTCCCATATATTTGTTCTTAGGAAATACTTGCTTTATGGTAATTATGTGGAATTGTATACAAGAAAGCTGCTTGTAAGTCATACAACTGCAAACAAAAAGAATCTCTCAAGACAAATATATGTAATAAATTTTCTCAAAAATTTTTAGCATTCTGAAAGCTAATGAAAGATACTGCTAAAGCCTCTTAAAGCTGCTTAGATTCAGATCCAAAAATGCCTGCAAATGCTTAGAAGTAGTGACTGTGAGTGAAAGTATGTGTTACAGAGTAGTAATTGGAAAAAATGTGCGAAGTATAAATCCCTTTACATGCACCCTGCAGGGAGGAAGGGCGTGTAGGCAATAGAGGTGGATTCTTCTGGACCAAATTATATCTTGTGCCTCACGGACCTAAGAAAATCTACAGCAGCAAGAGCAGATGTACCGGCCCATCACATGCAGAGTGGTTCAGTTTGAGGAACCAAGGGACGCTGAAAAGTAAATCCACTCCTGAGCTAATCTTGAAGGCTGCATGAACAAGATAACAAAGCTGCTGTTGCAGATTACAACCAGCTAAGTCTTCAGTGTATAGTCCAAATTAGAAATAAATAATAATACTGCAGGTCTCATCTATATTTCCCAGTTTTTCACATGAACACATGCAAAACTCCAGTGTTCAAAACTTTGTAAGTGTGTGAATGTCGGTGGATTACTGACAAGGTCTATGTTAAAATGAAGGTCTGTGTAATCTTGCTAATGTCATACTGGATCAAATTCAGCCCTCCAGACTTGCAGCACCTATAAGATTTTTTTTTCCCCTTCCTTTTATTTTTTTAACTTGTAAAATGCCATTATAAAAAGCTGTGATGTTCTTTGTGTTTTTACGAAGGATGAACCGGAACAGAATCAACAGTGCCTTCCTATTGAGCGACAAAACACTGCAGTTCGTGAAGATAGCCTCAACTTTATCACCTCCTGTGGAACCCTCCACACCTGTCTGGCTTATTGTATTTGGTGTTGTTCTTTGTCTCATTTTGGCTGGAATTGTTTTCCTCGTTGTTGCAGGGATTCATCAGCGCAAGAAGTAAGCGGCTTAGCTTTTCTTCTGTCTTAACTGAATACTGCAAGTTAAGCCATCTGGGCTGGTTTTGCTTTTCAGATCAGCCTCAGAGAAATTATAGCTGTGCCCCCCTCTCCCTCTCCCTCACTAGGTAAAGATAACCCATCTGTCTTTTTCTGAGAAAAGGAAGTACAGATGTGAAGTGTAACTGTGAAGTATAGTAATGTTGAGTTGTACTGAGGAAATAGGGAGTATAAGAATATGATCCTGGAGAATACCTAACTAGACATGATAGCTTTACAAGACATTTGCTGTCATTGTTCTCAAGGTTTAGTGTGCCACAGGT
>JAVHNC010016596.1:20081-35602 GCA_034782935.1 Micropsitta keiensis | reverse complement strand
GGATGGGGCAGCCACAGCTTCTCTGGGCACCCTGTGCCAGCGCCTCAGCACCCTCACAGGGAAGAGCTTCTGCCTAATGTCCTAATGTGAATCTCCCTCAAAAGCCCCTCTGTGTGGATTCAGCTAAGATAACACCCGAGGTCCCTCCATAAACACCAACTTGAATGGAACAAATATTCTGTAAATGTTTACTGTCTCACAGTTAGACTCCACCTGAGCTCTGCAGCTTCATGAGATGTCGAGGTGGACCTATGTTACTTAGCAACCTCCAAAAACAAGAGAGAGAGAGAGAGAGAGAGAGAGAACTTCCTGTTTATGGTGGGTTATATGACCCTGGCTAAATGTCAGGTACCCATTGACGCTGATCCATCACTCCTCTCCTCAACTGGACAGGGAGAGAAAATACAATGAAGAATCATGGGTCCAAATAAGGATTTGCGATATCAGTCAGCAATCACTGTAAAAGTTTTAAATGCTTAGGCAATTAGACTGTTGTGTAATTTAAGGACAGAAAAAGAGGGGTTTGATAAAGCAGATAAAATGATTTTTAATGAATGAACCAAAATCATTAAAGGGTATTCACCTTTCAGCTTGGAAGAGCAGGCTTTCTTGTATCATTCTCCATCATGTCATACAGTGAAGAAAAAGGAAACAGGAGACAGCCATAGCTTAGGTCATGTATTTTACCTTATTTGTAGGATGTTGCCTCTATTTCTGACTGCATCTGTACCTTTGCCTTGTGTATGCACTAAGGAACATTCAGCGTCGTATTTTCTTTTATCTTTGTATATATGAAGGGCCAGTGAGAAACTGAATCTTACTTTATAAGTAAGCAAAGAAATACATAAAGTTATTTTTATGACTCTGTTAAACTTTGAATATGTCTATATTGTTCTCTCAGCACACTTACAAACCCATGTGGTTTTGTTACTTTTATTATACCATGCTAGCGGTGATTCAGAGAATGCGTATGTGTATATCTGACACAATGAATCTCCTGTGTCCAGAAAACGTCCAAATAAAGAGTATAAAAAAATCACTTTTGTCATCGCCACTTTGTCTTTGAATATTCATATAGTTGAATGTTTACTGGGATTTACTTATGCAGAGTGCAAATCAAATACCAAATTCAGCTTATGTATAGACAGGATTAGTTAAGTACACAGCTCTACTCACATATAACTCTTTGGCTTAGTTGCTGAACTGTAGCTCCCTATATATTTTTTTTTTCTATGTGGAAAAAAAACTACCAACTTTCTGAAAATAAGAAAAAAATTCCCTAACCTTAATATCTTGCTTTTGATACATAAAATATCTTGTCTTTTTGGCCACCTTAGCCACTTTTCTAACCTCTAATATTCAGTGAATCTTAGTCAGCTCTTGTAAAATGACCAATATTAATCAATATTAGGAAGGAGACAAAAAGGAAGCAGAGTAGTAAACATCCTGCAGCAAAAACAAAAAGGAAAGTAATAGTTTTAGCTGTATGGTGTCTAAAGGCCATTTTTGTTGTGCGGATAGTTTTTATTTACGCCAAGATCAGTGGGATCGGTATTTTATACTGTCATTTCACTTGCTGACATTTGACTTACTGTTCTGGTGAGTGTAAAATTCTTGCTTGTGAAATACTGAAATGGCTTTTTTTCAAAATATTTTTTTTTTTTTTCCTGGCAAGAGTTTCACAAAATGGCACATTTGCCTTTCTTTACCATGGGAAGGAGAGGAAAATGTTAATATATTTTAATAGAGTTTTTCTCTTCTTTATAGATGCTATCTATAGAGAAGAGGACAGAGTCTCAATCAAGACCTTATATTTTACATAGTTTTTCATGCCTTTACATACGAAAAAAATGCAATATATCACATGCAGAGACTTCAGATGTCTCTCTTTTGAAAAAGAAACATGTATTACTATTTTTATGACTAGTGTAAGCATGTTAATCTTGTAGAATTACTTTCTACATAGAAAGTTCTCTTTTCCCAAGAGAGGAAATAGAGAAACAAATAAAACAGCTCTATTAAATATTGATAAAAACCAAAGGATAATATTTAGTGTAAAGAAGAAATTATTCCTAAGGAAGCTAACAGTGGAATAGAATGAGATTACAAAAATAAGTTTGAACATACAAGTAACATGTTAAATACTTCCCTTCTCCTGACACATCCACGTTCAATACCAAGAAAAAAGAATCTAGGAAATCAGAATTAGAAAAACTATCCTAATCAGAATTATTAATTTATGTATGGTGAATTAAATTTCAGTTCAGTGAGTGCTTTCATTATGTTGTAAGAGCAAATCCACACGTGAAATTCTATGAAGAGAAGTTTCTAGTCTTCAAAGAAATGAAAACAATTTCAAGAGAAAAGGTGCTTTGTAGAAACTCCTAATAAAGACAAACGTGAGTGGTTTTAGAAAGAGTGCCAGTTGCATTTTAATTCTAATAGCTTTTTATTGTCAGAGATTTTTTCCGCCTTTTCAGTTCTAAAGGCATTGACCAGATAACTGTGATTTCTTTTAGAAGAAATAGAATTGTGCTAATGATTTGTTAGAATTTCAGTATTCAGAGGTCCTATATTTATCATATGTTAAAGGGAGGTATGGTGGTTTTGTTAATACCTTGCATCTTCATTAAGTATTGAAAATAATTCATTTTATTATTCAGAAATTCTTTACTACACAGGATCTTTTTAGGGTTACTGCTGTAAAATCAGTTTAATAAAAATAAATGGATCTGGTTATGTTTTGCCTCCTTATTTGTCTCAAATTGCATGAACTGTGTGGTCCAGAAGACAGTGCACTAGCTGGAGATATGGTTGTGTTTGGGTTCTGTTACGGAGCGGATTACATTTCCTTGTTGCTGTTTGCCTTCCATTTGTTGTCCAATATTTCAGGCACTTTTGGGGCAGATACATTCTATTATGTTTCTGTAATCTCTGGCACAATTAGGACTCCATGTTGGTTTACATCTTTTTGATTTTGAAGTTAAAAACAAGAAGTCAAATAAAGGTAAGTTATTCTATATTTTTAAATTTATTATATCATGCTAGAGTGCAAGCTTACATAGGCTTGAGGTGACATGTTGTATGAAATGAAGCATTAATTAGATCTTCTCCAAGTATTCAGTACATACATATGGAATTTGCAAGTCTGAGTTTTTGTGAAAAAAAGCACAGAATCAAAGAAGCTGTAACGCGAAGACTGGGATCCATAGAAGATGAAAAAACTTTAAATTGTGATAATGAGAAACAGAGAGACATTGAAAACAAACGGAATTAACTTATCACAGAAGATTTTAAAAGGTAATAAGTATGCATAACTAGTGTGAAAAAGTTTTTTTTTTGTTTTGATACCTGTAATAGATGTAGCACTTTGTTTTTCATGAGTATTTTGTTGTAAAGAATTTCCTTATTGCATTAAGGAACATAATCTTAAAGGCTAATTTTAGCTAAGGCAGGCTTTTCTCCCAAGGCTCTATTGACAAATGGTTCTTCTGAAGAGCGGTTCAGAGCCTAATTCACCTGCTTTGAATTATTTCACAAAAGGAGCCATCCTCTCTCCTTTGATTCTCTCCCCTGGGAAAAAAAGAAGTTAGACACCTCTCTCCAGTGTAAGCTTAGTCTTCAGTGAGTAACTGGAAAACACTGTTAGCAGTCAGACTATGATTCAGAATAACTTTTTTAGGTCTCATTGTATATGAAGATTTGTAATGGTTTTCACAGATTGATAACAGACTAAGATTTACTTTTGGAATCAGCCATATCCCACCCCCTGCAAGTACTATGGAGATTTTACAGACAGTAATGATCATGCAGTTTCACTTTCAGAAGAAGCCTTAGAAAGTCTTTCACAAGAAACTTGCCAATCTACAGTAAACTCTCTTCTGCTGTGAACCCTGCCAGAGAAGCCTTGACAACTGTTAGAGGGCAGATGTGATAAGCTTCTCTTCTAACCTGAATCATCTTGTTAACTCTGACTATCTTGGTTGTCTGTATTTAAATCTATAACCTTTCTGTTGCATGGTTGCATCCTACCCAGTTCAACACTACCCTCACTTATAACTAGAATTCTTTTGCTCTATTTCAACACAGATGAATTTTAGAGCAACTGAACTTGCAAGATGAAATGGAACAAAAATGGACAGATACAGCCAAGCAAATAACAGAATAATATTCTGCATATGATCTCACAATTTGGTGAAAGCTTTTTGTCTAACTGTAAAAGTGCACCACAAAATTTTTGCAGTTATATTTTTAATGTGTTTCCAGCCTTTGCGGGGCTGCTTAGAAAGCTGTCCTTAGCTATGATCGTGACATTAATAACATTTAATAAAGTAATCCTAATTGATGCAGTAATTACCTTGAGAGTATAGAGAAGGGCCATAAATATGGCGCTGTGAAGACAGTCTGAGAGAGTTGGGCTTGTTCAGCCTAGAGAACAGAAGGCTCAGGAGAGACCTTAGAGCAGCCTTTCAGTACCTAATGGGGCTCAAGAGGGACTTTTTACAAGGGCATGTAGTGATGGGACAAGGGGGAATGGCTTTAAACTGATAGGACATTTAGATTAGACATTAAGAAAAAAAAATATTTACTGTGTGGGTGGCGAGGCACTGGAACAGGTTGACCAGGGAAGTTATGGGTGCTCCATCCTTGGAAGTGTTCAAAGCCATGGTAGGATGGAGCTTCAAGCAACCCAATCTAGTAGAAGGTTGCTTGCAGGATGGATTGAAGCTAGATGATCTTTAAGGTCCTTTCCCTCTCAAACCATTCTAGGATTCTATGATTCTATAATTAAAGAATTTATGCTTGTGTGCCTACTTTGCAAGATAAATGTTGGTACAAACCACTGTACATTTATTTTTGCTGACTCTTGCAACTCTGGAGTCATGTGCAGCCTGTAATTTAGTCAACAACTAATCAGAAAGAAGTACATTGAGAAGTTGAATGCAAGCTGATCAATGCATTACAATTTAGTTTGTACTGTGTATGATAACTTCAACATTCATAAAACAGTTGAATTGAATTTTGACTTTCCATCTCTCCTTTTGTTATTGCTAGCTAAATTAACATCCTGGGTTTCACTGCAGGATAAAGGAAGAAGCAACAACCCATTCAAAAATATCCACATAGAAATAATGTTACCCCGAGACAGAAATGCAATCCAGTAATCTGAGTACATGGATAATAGCACAGCTGTTGGGCCATAACTGTACATATGTTTCTCAGCAATGGAAATCCCCAGTTCGCATAATACTTGTTTACAAATAAACGTTTCATTACAAAAACTTGCATGACTCTACCTACAGGTTTATTTTTAGTGAAGTATCCTTTTTATACTTATTAAGTGGAATTCAAATATAATAGTTTGGTGAATCAGTAGTAGTAACAAAGTAGCTATTATTCTCTCTAGTTACACTCACCTGTCCAGCAGAAACAAATCTTTATTGCTTTATGTACGCCTACAGGCATCTCTCATCTCTTTAAATGTTTGTTCTTGATTAAATTTAATTTCATCAGTAAAAATGGTGCACATAATTTCATTTGTATTAAGTTGTATTATATTTTAAAAACCTGTCTTCAGATTTTGGTAGCAAAAGCACTGAATTGGAAACAGTGTCAAATATCTTCCAAGAAATAATTTTTATGTAGCTTTCTGTGAAAGTGGAGTTTGGGACTAATCCATACATTCATATTTGTAAAAGGGAGAATTGCTTAGAATTCAACCAAATCATTAACAACTGTTCTGAGCTTACAGAGTCCTCAAGCTGTTTAATAAAGCAGCTCAGATGAGGAGTGGCATTAAGCACATTCTCAACTATTTTCATTTTCTTAGGAGGTCTTTTTGGCCTAAAAGAGGAGTTTCTGTTTGTTTGACCCATTAACCACAACGTGCAGTAGAATTTATTGCATCACCTTTTATTATCTTCAAAATTGGCTTGCTCTGCAGATGTTAGTGAAATTTAAATTTAGAATCAGTGGAATTTATACGTACAGGTTACACTAAGAGTTCTAATAATGGAAGTATGTCTCAAGAAGAGTCACAGAAGATAAGAAGTAAATTAAATTATCCTTTGTAGCTTTCCATCAGCTGCTTTTTGAGGCTGTATTGTTGCACCATATGTTTGGTTTTTTTTGTCTGTGATTTTCTCTTGGAGTTCTGCTTTAGCTGCGTATTGACAGACCACCTCATCCACGTCTTTAACAACTTTTAACTCACTCCAAGTAACTCCTGATTGGTGAAAAGCATCCATTAGTTCTAAATAAGTAGCATATAGGTTAGCACAAATGAAAATATATATGAACTATCACTCATTATTAAGTATTTGATGTGTGTCTGACTGAGAGCCTATGTGTTGCACTTGTGAGCTCATAAGATCTGACTGTGGTTTGAAATGAAATGACTGTGATTTGACTGAATGAAAACTGTTATGATTTCATTAAGATCCTGTGTGTTGGATAAGGGGCAATCATTAAGAATGAAAACAACACAAAAATACCTCTTCACATCTACCTCTTGTTAATGGATATTATAAGCAAACGCTACCTCCAGCAGCTCCAGGGTCAGGAATTCCTCTGCCCAGCTGCTGGATCCCAGACTAGAGACCAAGGGGTCTCCATCCCAAGCTCATGGACGTGGCTACTACTTTCCCATTTTCAGGTTCAGCCAATAATGAGGCTGAGCACATGCAGACACGGAGAAAATGGACACAGCTACCTACGTGGGCTGCCACAGACAAGGCACTGCCTTCAGCAGCACCCACATGTGACATTAACAGGACAACAGCCAAATCCAATTCTTCCTCTTCAGCTGGTTCACTAGTGAAAACATCTATGTCCCCACCATCTAAATTCACAAGTAGATCCACGTTTGAAGATCCCTCATGTATCAGCACAACCTGTTGGTCCATCCGGTGGCCTTGTGTGTATCCCTGGCCCTCTTATGCACTCTATGAGTCTGCTACTTTGGCTAGTCCAACTCAGTCCTCACTAGCAAATAAATGCATGGTCTCACATACTCAGCTCAAAGGCACTCCACACCTGTGGGTCCCCCCTAATATCAGCACAGATCCTCCACCCATCAGATACCTCCAGGCCTCCTAATATCCAGCCACTACAGTTGAAGATTGCAAAAAAATTACATGCACACACACTGATGTGCACCAGGTCCAAAAAGGTGTGAACACTCAGGTGTCCAAACGCTGTAGAGGTGCACCTAGGAGCTGTGACCGCTGACTACAGACATCGAGACCGCTCCAGTTGCTGACACCACACACCCTCAGGAACAAAACCCCCAGTCTAACTTCAGTCACTAGGCCCATACTCTCACACTTCCCCTAGTAGCTGGCAGCTAAGCTTTACAGCACTCACACATAGGACAGAGTACAGTTGCACAAAACGATAATTAAGAAATTATTTAATAAAAAGATAGGGTAGACTGCAGGATCAGGTGCAGGGCCAGTTTGTACCCAGCCAGCTCCTATTCAACCCCTTTGGCTGATTCTCCTCCCTGTTACTCACCAATCACCTTCTCTTACACATTCCTTCATAAACTTTGTACAGTCCCACATCCTTCTCTTTGATATTCTAAGTCCTCATGTTCATCTTGCCTTTTCCCTTCTTACCACTTAAAAAGTCCAAGTGGACCTGTACTCCCAGTTCTCCAAAGCTGTGTATAGAGCTTTTTAATGGGCCATATATTATTGACTGAAGACTTTTGCTATTTGGCCTTGCCTCCATTACTCCTTCATCACCAGTTTTGTGCCTGTGTGTGGTTTTGTTTGTCACTTCCCTCTTTACTTATCCCCTTTTGCACTGAAAATGTGCTCAGCTGAGAGAAGCAGATGATCTCACCTTCCACACATCCTTACCTATCTGACCCCTAAATCAAGAACAGAAAAAATTGTATTTGAAAGAAATTATGGAAAGCTGAAAGGAACTGGTGAAGTTGACACAGCAGGGAAAGTTTTCAGGAACACTAGCGTATCTGTGTGGCTGCCTATCAAATCTGCTTCATTCAAACTGTTACAGAAAACTGGTTGGTTAGTGTTCGTAGTTGATTATTTACCACATAATCAGCATCAGGGTAGATATTTCTGTGGCTGGTAAATACTAATCTAATAGGGAGTGCCCTTCACTTTTACATCACTTAAACTAAATAGAAACACCTTAGATTTCTCCAGACAAAGTGGGTAAAATTTCCTAAAAATCCTTTTATTTTTATATAAAAATACCCCCAAAACATCTTACAAAGTCCACATCAATGGTACAAGATTTTGAAAAATATAGTTATGATCAGACAAAATGGAAGGAAGAAGCTGTTTGTGGTTTTGCCCATGGTTAATATGCAGCATCTGGAAAACTAGAGACTAGAAATGTTCAGTAAGCACAGCAGGATTTTTTTTCAAATGTTTACATTTTCTCTTGCATGAGTCTTACCATTGGAGTTTTCTACTGCTCGCTCAACGTTTTTGTATCATATCATTTAAATCAACAAAAAATAATGAAGATAGATCATCTGAGATGATCACAAAAGGAACAGGTAGTCAGATGTTAAATAGTCTTAAAGCCCAGATAGAGGCACAGGCCACAAGCCTGCATGGAAACTTCAGCAGCTACCTGTATTACCAGTGCCAGCTCATGCCTCTGCTGCTCAGTTCCTTCTCAGAGAGAAATATTTGCATAACACAGATCTTGTGAAACTGGGAACTTTGCACCGTGAGGACCAGCAGAAGAGTTGAAATGGAACAATAATGAGACTTTTGCCCAATTGTAACTTTTGGAAAGGTGGCTGGGAGCTGGGAACTGCTCAGGGCACTGCATAACTATGGTTTGAGAAGCCAAACAGAGCAGAGATAGTTCAACTGCATTATTGTATGGACAGTAAGTATGCTTAAGATTATCCCAAACTTCAGCCATGCTAATAACTAATCTGATGAGTGGTGTATGATAGGCTGAAAGTTTTTTGTTTGGTTGGTTTTGGTTTTTTGCTAGTCTGAAATGTAGATTCTGAATAATAAAGCTGTTATTTGGATGTAGAAAACTGTCTCTCTCTCCTTCTCTCCCTCCATCTTTTCACCCTCAGACCTTCAAAGAAAGCTGCAATTCCAGATCTCAAATGCCTCCATTGTCTATAGGGTGGGAAAACGTCAATCCCCTAAAAATTCCTTTCTATTCTAGTCTTCATTCTGAGGCAAAATTGGAAATAACAGACTGTACTAGGGCAGTAGCCTTTCCTGAAGGGACAGCATGCCATTCATAGGACTCCAACCTGTTCTCAAGCATAAAGGATATTTGTATAGGATATTGGTTTCTAGAGTGTTCCATTTATAATTATATCGCCAGCCCCACCAGGTAATCACTTTCTTCATGAACTAGTTGACCATTAAATATGAATTCCCATGTAAAGGCACAATATTGCATTTTTATGCATGGTTCAGTTATAATCAGTGCATAAATAGAAAACTGTTTGATGTTGCTCACATACAAAGGACAGCTACAGATTCTGGTAGACACATTCTCCATGTGCACTACACCATGTACAGAAATATGTTTAGCAATACATAAAAGGCAATAGTTAATGTAACCACTCAGTGAAGATAAGAAATACGGAAGCTAAAATAAGCAACCTGAATCATTGTAACTGCAAGAGGAAGCTTGCAGCTCCATAGTAAACAATGCAAAAGTAGATATAAAAGAGCTGATGCTTTTTTTTTCAGCCTGTTGCAATATGGCAAACAAGCCCCCGATCATCTGTAAATAATGTTTCTCTTGCACTGAGGCTGACTTTAAAATCATAGGAATATTTGCAGTTTTAAAGGTAAGATAGTTATAGGTGTTGAATCAGTAACAGTCAAATGAAGAAAGAGAGAACACAGTTACTGCACATGTAGACAAAACTGTCTATAGCCAAAGGTAATCTTCCTAGCATGTTTTTTCAGATGTTACACTGAGAAGGAAACTATTGTCTGTTGTTATGCTCTATTGATGATGTGATTAGCTAATCAGATTAGCTTCTGATCTAGCCTCTGTGTAACCAGATTTGTTAATGAATTTTGTTAATGAACTTTATTTTTGTAAATGCACAGAATTCTAAAATTAAAATAAAAGTATTTTTTTTCATAATGAGAATTACCTGAAAAAAAAAAGTCTTTCCATCTCTACATACTGTCTTCTCTTTAAATCTTAGGATTTTTGTTATACTTCTTTGCCAGTGATTGGTTGAAACTTTGTTGAAAAAGTTGCGAAAAGTTTTTCCCAAGGAGAAATGTGACAGATAGTTATGGTGGGTTTTGTAGTAAGATATTGAAACAAAATAAAACTTTACCCAAATTCAAGTTTGATCAGAAGCAGATGTCATATCAATATTAATTGCAAAGGCAGGGAGTTAATCCTATTTGGTTTGATTAACCAAAGGCACAGGGAGAGCCTGAACAACATAGGAGTGGGACACAGACAAAACCCAGAAGGACCATTTTGCTTAGAATATGGCAAAAACCTGGTTGAGAACTCTGGAAAAAGAAATTTCTCACAGTTTCATTCCCATTGCTTTTAGTGTCATAAGGGAAATAATGTAAGTCCACAATTTCTCCGTATAAAACTGACCTATAGAATTAAAATATTAGCTAACTGTTTGTGTTAGAAGTAGGAGCATTCCTCTTGGTCGTTGCTTTTCCAGGACACAGCAATTCAATTCTTTTTGTGTTTATTGTCTCACACAGTAGTTTCTCCTCTGCCTTGATTAGTGTTCTCTAAACACTTTATACATTTTTGGCACTTCTTGGTGCCCACTGCCTCAGAACTCACCTCAGTGATCCCACTTAACCATTTATAGAAAGAGAGCATCATCTTCTTGATATGATGCTACATATATAGTCTGAAACCTTTGTTATCACTGTGTCAAATTTATCATGTCTGACTATTCTTATATTTCATTCAACATTATTGCTTTCTAGCTACAGTTGGTCAATTTGAGAAAGTCATCCGCTTGGGAAGTAATATCTGTATTTTAGTATATACTTTCTATTTTCAAAAGTTTACATTTCTGATATATACCAGTACTCTACTGTGGTAAATGAGAAAAAGAGTATTGACTTTTAGCACAAGCACAGTAAATATAGCCCTTTCATTTTCAAAATGAAATTTCATTTTGGTTTTTTGATAACACTTCCATAAAGATGACTTTGGACTCTCCTCACCTACTTGAATGTGATTTGCAGAACTGGGCTTTCTATTTCATAACTTTTCCTTCCTTAGATATTACATTTTGCGACTAATTTATCTTCTTTTACTAATAGCTGCAACTTTGCATTCTGGTTTTCTGAATAGCACTTTCATAAAATAATCTTCAGGTTATAATTGGACTATGCTCAGGATTTAACTCTGCTGACAATTTTTTGTATATCTGATTCTCAGATATACAGAGGGGACTATTGGATCATCTAGTCTGACCTCCTGTACCACACAGGTTATTACATTTTACCTAGCTACCCTACATGAAGCCCACTAGCTTCCTCCTCTAAGTTTGGGTGTCTTATGTCTTCTAAAGTCTATATTGATTAGGGGCATGAAGAGATGGGGAATTCAATATTTGCCCCAACGTTTTTACAAAATTTAGTGTCATTCCTTTTGGAATCTCTTTTGTTCATATTTTCTTTGCTCAGCTTTCAGCCATTAGTTCTTTTCACAATTTCCCCTGCTTATTAAAAACATCCTCTGTATTTTTATACATGGATGGTAACTAATCACTAAGAAAAATATTTCTTGGTAGGCTATATCTGTGGGTCTCTTTAAGGCTAAATATGAAGGATCATTGTTAGACTTCTGATCACTTGTTGGCTCTGCTTTTAATTTCTTTTCCACTGTTTTGAACACCTTTTTCTTTTTTTAAGCAAAAAATGAACAGTTCAATTTTTCATTCTGAGTAAGTATACATTCACTGCTAATTTGCTGTTAGCTACACTACATTAATGTGACTTTGGCTAAAATCTTCATATATTCTTACTTATTGTTGCCTTCTATTCATAAAAGATCTTTTGGATCAGTAGTCTTCCATGTGGTGGTGATCCTATCCAAGATGACTTGAATTCAGATTACTAGAATTAATGACAATATTGCTAATACTGTTTCATTCCATTTGGGTTTTCAGCTACCTAGCCATTATCTCTTTCATTACAATATAAGCTCTTAAATTCTGAGTTAGTATAGCACTTTGCAAAAATTAAGTAGTGATGTGAATTTCTCCATAATACAGTAATAAGTGAAGTGTACGTAATAAAACACCTTAAATATCCAGGGTATATATATTACATCAGCTGTTACTGATTTGGCAATTCTGTTGAAAAGCTGTAGCCGGAGGCCAGATACACCAGATAAGAGGGAAATAATCCCAGCTGGTATAAATAGTGATGGATCCATTGCCTGTATAGAATCACAGAATAGTTAGGAGTGAAAAGGACCTTAAGGTCACCTGGTTCCAGCCCTGTGCCATGAGCAGGGCACCTCACATTAAACCATGTCACCCAAGGCTCTGTCCAACCTAGCCTTGAACACTGCCAGGGATGGAGCATTCACAGCTTCCTTGGGCAACCCACACCAGTGCCTCACCACCCTAACAGTAAAGAATTTCTTCCTTATACCTAACCTGAACTTCCTCTGTATAAGTTTAAACCCATTCCTCTTTGTCCTGTTGCTACAGTCCCTAATGAAGATTCCTTCCTCAGCATCCTTGTAGGCCCCCTTCAGATACTGGAAGGCTACTAGGAGGTCTCCACGCAGCCTTCTGTTCTCCAGGCTGAACAGCCCCAACTTTCTCAGCCTGTATTCATATGGGAGGTTTTCAAGCCCCCTGATCATCCTCATAGCCCTCCTCTGGACTTGCTCCAACAATTCCATGTCCTTCTCTCTGTATTAAAATCCATTCTCTGGGCTGCCATTTGAATTTCTTTTTGCAGAGATCTTTTGCTCTGAACCTCAAGTGCATACTTGAAGTATGTCTTTTCCTCAGTATAAGAACTTAAGAACTTAAAACAAACTCCTGAATTTCCTCTAACTCCTGCTAAAGCTGTCTAACTCTAGCTAGAGCTGCAATTTACTCTGAATTGCAGGTAGGTTTGAGGTTTTGGTCTCTTCAGTTTCAGGTTTGCAGGACAGTTTTGAAAAGTACATTCCCAAATCCTTAACGTCGCCCCCAAACCAGAACACTAGGCAAGCTACCGTGTGTTAATTTTAAGCCTTGCAAGTCTCCTGACATTTTTATTTCCCTGTAAGAAAGCAGAAATTTTATGTTTAGCTATTTGCTTTGCAGTCAGGAAAAAAAAAATAAATTTCTCTCTTATTAAGCAGACCAGTTTGTGGATCCCAGGGAGTCCTTACAAACCAGCTTTTCTCAATATTTTACTTTCTTCCAGGTGGCTGAGGAAAATAATGCATCTGTTCCAAATCTCAGCAGACCCACACATTACAGACGTCACTGGAGCCTTAAAACAAACATGTTGCATAAAACTGGAAATGTTTCAAGAGTTCCCACAATTATGAATTCATCTGATATTCACTTGAGAAACATTACAGCTTGGAACAAATTATCTTTTCTAAACTAGCTAGCTGTAGCTAGATTTTCCTCTGTGTGCGTGTGTGCCCAAAGGGGTAAGGAAGCAGCAGAGTAGACTGATGGGTTGAACAGTGCCCTGTGCTTAATCAAAAAGGGGCAGAAGAGGTTCCTGGCAGTTCGGAATGTATGACTGGGAATGATGTAATAAGTTACCAGTCCCAGGTTTTACTCTTATCTGGTGGTTTGAGTTGTAGGATCTGTTGATTTAAATTGTCAGTGAAAGATACATGAGAAGAGAGCAAGTTCTCAGTCAGTCAAAGCAGATCCCTTCTGCCAGAATTAACTCCCTTTATTATTTAACTTACTTTATTGAAGGTATTTATACATTATTTCATCAGGAATATCCCCTTTGTGAGACACTTCACGTTTTCAAGGAGGTCCTGGGAAATCATTATGACCTTATGGTGGGTATTTTAGCTTGGTTCTACATGGGACATAGCCAACATCATTCATGTTTTCAGTGACAGGGCATTTTATAAGGCCTTTTTTTATAAAGAATTTTCAACAACCTTTTATCCCTATTAAAACAACAAAAGACTTTTCCCTTAAAGAAAACAGGCTGTTTTGTTATGGTAACCTCATTCTTGCATATTAATTTTTCTTACTGTTCATCTTTATAGATGGGAATGTTTACTTATTTTTATCACTTCAGAAATGTCTATACTTTTAACTGCCTTTTTAGTATTTTGAGCTTAAATATAGTAAAAATTATTGTGTCAAAGATCCAGAACAGTACCACTGCTTATCAGAATATTATAAAACTGTTTTTTAACTAGTCTAAATAATAGCTTTCGGAACATGTTGAAAGTTACCTGTGAGGGACAGGACCTGAGGGGAATGACAAGATGCATGAGAAAATAGGGGAAAGAAAAAAAGAGAAACAGAGATTTTGCTGTATAGAAGGACTTAAGTTCTTGATACAGCCAAGGCATATTTATGACTTCTTTTTAAAGGTGATTGTCTAAATTAAGTCGCATAGCTTGAACAGATGCCAGCCTGTCTCTAGTTAGACTTTCTTGGTTTTAACTTATGCCTGTTTCCAATTTCTGTTTTATTGTAACCTCTTTTCAGCATTTTTGTATTTGTTTTCCCTTATTTATATTCTTCATTAGTTTCCCTCCTATTTTTGGCCAAGAACTTTGTGTCAGGGGAGAGCAATGATCTTCAGTCTGTCTTTGTATAGCTTCCTTAAGGCTCTCCCTCAGCACATGCAGGAGTGAAAAGCAGTCCTTCAGTAGGATATCTGAATTGGGTGCCCAGCCATGGATGTTACCAAGGAGAAGTGGCTGCTGAGAATGATGAGGTGAAGAACTTCTAAAATTGTATTTAGAGCAAGTGTTTCCTAGATCAGAGTTGTAACATGCAGGGTCCTCTTCAGTGGGAGTCATTGCTCGGGTGAGCTGCTGGAGCTGCTCTTTGTCCTTTAAAGTGAGATGCAAGAATATACTGTATTTGTTAGAAAAGATGGTTTTGCTAGTTAAAGCATTGAGGGATTCTCAATTAGTTATTTAGACAATGATTAAAATCAAGTATAACATTTATCTGGCTATGAAGTGTCCATTAGTATAGTTATGAATATATTGCTATATGCTACTGATATTTTTATGTTTTAGAGTATAGATATATGCTTTAGAAACAATATTAAACATACGGTGTTTTAAATGTTTGGTACAGGCATGATGTTCGAATGTAAAATCATGTTATGGACTTCAATTACTATGCCAGGTGTTCATCTTTCTCAGCTAGTTCCTCCAATTCTCTGTTGAAAATTCATGCTCCAGATTCTCTTCCTTTCCCCTGTGTTCTTTGGGAACATTTCCTTCCTGCTCTCTGAGATCTATATAGCAGAAACAACACAATTCCCTATCTTCAGTATACCAAGCTGTTATTTTATACATTTAATTATGAGCAATTAATA
>JAVHNC010016226.1:0-15510 GCA_034782935.1 Micropsitta keiensis | reverse complement strand
ATTATATATACGTGTGTGTGTGTGTATAGATATCTATATATATATATATATATATATATATATATATATAAGCAATGCAGAAATGTTCTTGGGAATACCTTGTTCTGGACAGTTTTCCTTTCCTTCTGTTCCCTGTCTGTTCAATACTGGTGCTCAGGCATCAACTGAGTAGACCCTGACCTATATTCTTTATCACTTTGCCTTCCATGCTCCTGTGTCAAGAGAGCTTGCAGAATTCTGCAAAACTCCTAAGAGATTCCCAGAAATCCCTGCTTATTATCGACTGTTTTGTGAGATGCCAGAAAAATGGCCAGTTCAGAAAACTGAACACCTCTGAAGAGTATCACAGCGGTCTTTTTCATTGTCAATGCTTCCAAAAGCCACCAAAATCAGGTTGAAGCTTAACAGCAAATGAGCATCGCAACCTTCTGAAGAATACCAAATGCAAGCAATGACTTGTTGAACTCAAACAATAATATGATCTCAGAAAAATTCCTAGAAGGGCTTAGATGATTTAAAATACCCTAGTAAAAGCATAAAGACAACAGTAAATACGAGCATAGCATGCACAGAGCTTGATTAATCCCCATTACAAATTAACGGATCAAGAGACAAATGAGTGCATCTATTTGGTGATGCATAATAATTACCTCAGGTGAAACAAGCTGTAGAAGTCTTCAGCAACATTCCATAAAGCGAAAATTAGCATTAGTAACTAAACCGACAAAGGTCTATACCTGCATGATGAACACTAATCAGGCAGTGTGTAACTCAGAGGTCTGGCAGGTGCAAAGAGATCTGGAAGAGCACTCCAATTCCTTTGCACGATGAGACCATGCTAAAAATATGTATCCGTACCAGCAGGCAAGAGAAGAAACCACGCAATGGCAGATAAAGGAGGTGACAAGGAGGCCTCCAAGTGGGAAGAAAAATACAGAGAGGGGAGTTGAAAAGCACAACCATAGCAAGACAAAAAAAGTCTCCCATAAAAGAAACAATAACTCAAAGAACAAGAACAACTAAGAAATTCATTCCCTTGCATAAGAAAGATTCATTTTTAACATGTTCTAACAGGAAGGGTGAGCCTTCTACCAAAATCCTGGCATGGCCCAGAAGACCACCAGGGTTAGAGCCCTGCTTCTGTGAACCTTCCCACAGGCTTTGGGTATGTGACTTCATGCCTCCTTCCCAGACTTACACTGAGGTAAAACGGGAATATCAACACCTGTTCTTAAATCAGTTGTTTGTGAGGAGAAATGCTCCAAGATTAAGGCATGCAGATACTGTTTACTTCATTGTTTTCAGCCAAGAATGCTGAAAGGGCTGGCAGAGGAGCTTGCCAAGTCACTCTCAGTAATCTACCAGCAGTCCTGGTCTAGAGGGCAGGTCCCTAAGGATTGGAGGTTGGCCAACACGATGCCTCTCTACAAAAGAGGCAGGAAGGAATACCCCAGAAACTACTGCCCGTCAGCCTGTCCTCAGTGCCGGGGAAAGTCATAGAGCAGACCATTCTAAGTGAGATCACAACGCATACGTGGGAAAATGGGGGGATCATGCCCACTCAGCATGGGTTCATGGAGGGCAGGTCCAGCTAGAGCAACCTGATCTCCTATTATAAGGTGACTTATCACAAGAGATGAGGGAAAGGCTGTCAACATGGTCTGTTTGGACTGAGTACTAAATACTAATACTAATACTAAAGTATTTGACACTGTGTCCCACAGCATCCTCCTGGAGACACTGGTTGCTCATGCCCTGGATAGGTGTATTCTTTCCTGGGTTGGAAACTGGCTGTGTGGCAGAGCCCAAAGACTGGTGGTAAATGGTGTCAGATATAGTTGGCAACTGGTCACTAGGGGTAGCCCTCAGGGCTCAGTGTTAGAACCAGTGATGTTTAATATCTTCACTGATGATCTGGACAAGGGTATCAAGTGTACCCTCAGTAAATTTGCTGATGACTCCAAGGTGGTTGAAAGCATTGATCTGCTGAAGGATAAAGAGGCTCTGCAGAGAGATCTAGACAGTCTGGATCAATGGGCTGTGGCCAATGATAGGAGGTTCAACGAGGCAAAGTGCCATTTGGAATTTTCCCTGTGATTTCAGGCACATTAAACACCAAAGCTCATTATTAAGCCTCTTGGGAAACCCAGTTTCTTCTTGTTTCAGCTATGCAGCTCTCAAATTTGACTGTATTAGCTTCTGATGCAGATTATATATTTACCTAAGCTTCACTCAAAATGTAGTCTCATCAAAATAAAAGTGAGTCCTCAAACTATCAACGTAAGCACTACCACCTTCAGTTTTAACAGCAATGGCCATCTCTGTTTTATTATAACTGAAGAGAGAAAAAGGATACATTCCATCCGATTACTCTAGTGAGGCCATGCAGGGAAATATTGCAAATACTGGCTACAGTTTTCACAGTGTATAAACATAGATTTAAAATCTACTGCAGGATACAGCAAAGTAATAACCTTACCACTCAAAAACAGAGGTGACATTTTAACTGAGAAAGATCATTTTAGGATTATATGGTTCAGCTGAGTTATTAAGATACATTACCTAGGAACATCCTCAATCTCAACATTAATACTTGCAGGACTGAGTTAGAAAGCAAAAGCACAGTACACACTAGCAGCATATTTCCCCCTTAGCCTTACACTACAAACAACACAAGAAATTCATATTTACCAACCAGGTAAGAGACTCATGCTCAAATATGTGCTTCAGGATGTGAATTGAGTGCATTTTTAGGATGGGAAAGGAGCAAGGAGGAAGAGATCATGACAATGATGAGAACAATGCAGACTCACAGATGCTGCAGGAATGAGAAGCCTGTCTTATCACGCGTGTTGATAAACCACACTTGAGTTAGCACTAAACAGAAAACGTTCCTACCTGACAGGGAGCTGGGCCCTCTGAGACAACAGCAGTTCTGTGGGTCCACTGAGGTCCATCTCCCCGTCCTGAAATGATACCTGGGAAGCGCCCTGTTGAGAGATTTCAAAGCACAGTTTTAGACTATTATGTATTTATGCACATATCTTTTTTGAGTCAACATTTGGGAGAGAAAACAAGTTGTAAGGAACATCATCTCACTGACTGAGGACTGAAAGACTCTTTCTGTATGCAATGCATGTGACACAGCATTCAGAGAAACAGGAGGGGATCTAAAGTTCTGCTCTTCACACCAGAGGCCCGCCATGCTTCCACTGCAGAAGTTCACACTACTGCTTCCTTACCTGCCTGTCTAACCTGAATGTCACTCTTTCCCACACTAGGTCACCTTCTTTCTGCAATAGACTCCACAGACCATGGATAAACCCAAGGGCTTTTTTCCCCTCCTCTTTTTATCCCGTAGAAGCATTTATCTGGTAAACAGTTACTTCACAGGCAAAGAAACAGAACAAGTTGGCCAGACACAAAAAACCAGCTCACACAGGGACCTGGCATTAACACTAAAGCTCTTAAAAACCATATTTTGGCTTTCTTTTTGTGAGCCTTAGACTCTCAAGGTTTGCATTTTGTTTCATACTGGGAGAGGGAAAGAGGTACCAATGAGATCAGACCACTGTCAGCAGGTGATATATTAGCTTTAACGTACTGTACTTCATTACAACCCTTATGGCAATAATGGAAACACAGCAAAATCCGTAACAAAGACCTTCTTTAGAGAGGTCCCTTCTGTCAGCTTCACAACAGGAATAGAGCTGGAAGACATAAATCTTCAGCTGTCAACACACCAAGAGAATTCAATTCAGGGCTTGATCTTAACCAGATAAAGCCTAAAGTTAATAGTTATTTTGTTGTTGTTGTTGCAGTGGGGCAGTTTTCCAGTGTATACACTCGCCAGACCAAGTTGTCTCAAGGCAGAAGGTTGCAATGTTATAAATTATATTACTATTATTATTATATTATATTATTATATGTTAAAACTTCCAATGTCTCTCGAAAGGTGGCTCTACTCCGAATGGCTTCCAAGGTTTGGTGCTCTCAGTCCTTCAAAGATCTGCAGAACTCATTGTCAGTTTATAAGAATCAAGAGAGCTGGGGGCCAGAGTGGGTTGGTTTGAGTGCTAAAAAAAGAGTCATGACCAACTTGGCAAGCAAACCCTTCCAAGGTAAGTCAAACTGGATCCCTTTTTGGTTCACACACTGCTTTTGAACCCACAACATCGGTATGGTTCTCTTTGTGTGTAAATCGGAGCACAAGCCAACAGAGTTGGCTTTCACTGCAAGCCAAATATAGCTCACTGAAAGTGAACTGATGTCACTAATGGAAGAACTATTCTAAGAAATGTATACTGAGTATGGGCCATCTCCTCCAATCACTTTTCACAGCGGAACCACATGTCAAGGAACAATTCTTCTTACACAAAGCATATTGCAATACCAACCTCATAAATCAGGAACTCAACCTCAAGTAAAAACCTCAATCTCTTGTTCATATTTTACAGACTGATTGTCAGTTTTTCAATAGCAGAAGGATTAATGACCCTGACTCCCAAAACCTGACTCAAATTCAGCTGACAGTGTAATAGATTTACAGTGACAGTGCTGCAGTTTCCACTTAGGAATAAAATGCAAAATGAGGTGGTGAAAACAAAAGCCAATAAAGCACATGCACCTAAGAACACTGGAAGCTTTAAAATTCATTTACATGGAGATATCTTGAATTAGGCAACTTCTCTTAGTGCTGTGAAAAGTACATTCTCGAAATGAGAACTGAAGCAGAAGAGAGGGATCCCATTAAGTAACAGCCCCCTGCAAGCAACTGGAAACAAAACACTTAGAATAGTCTTATATTCATTATGTGACCGCTCTTAAATTAGGTAAACGTGTGTGTGTGACAGTGGAATGAGTGAAGAATACATACCAGTCGCATTTTGTACTCTGTGAACACGCACAGAGTTCTCAGTTCAACAGTCACTATGGATACATATTAGCCCCAACAGTAAATATCCTGGATTCAGAATCAGCTAGGTTGGAAAACACTTTTGGGATCAAGTCCAACTGTTACCCCAGGCCTATGAAAGTTGCTGCCTAGAAAAAGAGACAGGGAGAGACAGCACTCACTGAAAATGGTCAAATCAACTGCTCCTGTTTGAAACAAAGGCTGCGGCCCTGAGCAGGTAACACAGCAGATGGCTGCCCTGGCCGCCAGGCTACTGACCAGCCCCTTGCTCTGTTTTCTCACTATCATCACAACCCAGAACCCCTGGATTCTCATAGTAAATAACAAGCCCTGCACCAGGCCTGTTTTCTAACTCAGCTCTGGCTCTAGGGTAGATTTGCACTACATTTTAGCGAAAAAAAAGAAACCTTTTCTTGAAGTGGTTCCACTGCACAATTTTGCACATTCACCCAAGAGTGGACAATACTACCCAGGCCAGTAGAGAGCTTGAGAAATAAATAGTCATGGGCACCAGTGGCCCTAAAAGGGCCCTAGCTCACCTCAGCTCTCCCTTGGAGGCTCAGAATACTATTCTTAAGACTTCTTGTTAAGTGTGCAGGAAGTATAAAATTGCAAATATCTCACTTCTCAGAAAAGCTATGTTGCAAAACAATCCTTTTCTACTTGGAAAAAGAATTCTTATTGAACAATAACACACGAGGCTGATCTCAGACAAATTTACACGTAGGGAGTTTACATCAGCAATCGGAGAAAGTCCCGAGTGCAGAGCATACTTGGAGTATAAAATAGTCAAACGATAACAATAAACTGCAAGGAAAGAAATAAGATCTATTAATAGAAGAAACACCCATGGAATCTATTCAAATTAGGAATAGAGCAGTCCAGTACACCCAAGGGAAAGTATCCTTATCCAAAGCTTTCCTTTAATGATAAAGTTACAAGTGAAAATGTATGTCTGAAGTTCCATTTTACAGTGCTGCATTCCCTGAGGGCATCAGCTTTTGAAAACAAAGGAAATGCATCCGAAGCCCAAAGCAGAAGGTCACAGAGCAGGGGGGCAGGCTGCAGAGTTCACTCTCCTTACTTGGCCCTACTTCTTCCAAGAAGGTTCGGTGGGAGTTCAGATCCTACCAACATAACAAACAGTCAGATGCAAGGAAACCTGGGGAGGGGGGAAGGAACGGGTCATTTACAAATGCAGGCAATGTCTCATCTTGCTCTCACAACAATTTTGATTACTATACTTTAAAACTGAACATTTTTAGCAGCACTTTCGGGATCCTGTGAGCATTTCTGACAGCCAGAGTGAGTTTAGAAAGCATTGGCACTGTTTGGAGCTTTAAAAATCAACACTTTCATCAATATTCCCAAACCAATTAGTCCATGTTACAAAGTAAAGGTGTTTACCTTTAGGTACAGCAACAAACACAACACAAATGCAGCTGACACTGCAGACAGAAGATGATCCCTAGGACCACATAGCTCAAGGAACGCACACCATGGCCATTTTTCATTCAGTAATAATATAACCAAGCATGGGTCAAAATATGAGAGCTCTATTTGAATCAAAGTTTCATGTATCCTGATATAATGGCCAGCAGTTGGATACCGTGCTGTTCCCAAGTTCTAGCCTATTGTACATGACTGTTCCTCAGAAAGGCTTCTCCACGGCTCACTTTGGTCTGCTGGGACACAAGGGAAGTTGCCTGTGTATATGTGTTTCTGAAATGGCTAAGGAACTTTGTTTGACCACAAGAACCAGTGCCCATCATTACACCACTCCTGTCACCCTCGGACTGTAAAAAAAAAGAAAGCAGCAAATCACAAGTTTGAAAAGTGTTTTAGACTAAAAACTGCTTCCTAGATTTCCTCATTTGGCCTTAAATCTGCAATGGGCCTAATCAAAGATGTGCCCTAAAATCCCACAGTAGGAAAAGTTGTTATTATTACTTACAAAGTACAGAGTCAGCCTATCACAAGGCCAGGGAATGCTCTTACAAGTGAAATACATTGCAAGTTATCAGTTAGCTGAAACCTGGTTTTAGAACACCTCTGCAGAAGCAATAATTTTCTGAGGAAAAGCATTAAAAGCAGAGGCTCTGAACAGGTTAAGCACTACACACTGCAAATACCGACACAAAACTCAAAGTCATTAAAATAGTAGATATGAAAACAAAGTTGGTGGCAATATATGGTTTCATCTGCTTAGCTAACCTTTCATTACCAAGCTAATAGCAGACTATCTTCCTGCCCACACAGCTTTACCACTTCCTGAAACATATTTCAGAATGGTTTAGTATTGCAAAAGCATGCATAATAATGCCTCAAAAATTGTCCAGATTAATCTAATTTTAACATGCAACTTTCTTTTTTTTATTATTCAAAATAAGCATAACAACATATCAAATATCCTTTTAAAACCAAGTAAGAATAGAAAAAGGAGGAAGTTGTTCAGCATGCTTCTAAACATTACAGAGCACGTCTGAAAGAGAAGATGCTGATCAACAGACATGCAAGCTCTCATACTTAAACAAGCGTATTTATAACCACAACTTATTTATCTCAATTAAAAAACTCCTAACCATCTAACAGCCCCACAGTACTGCCATTACCAATACATCAAGGATGAAAGCCAATGCCAAACAGGCTGATAAAATGCTGCTAAACTGGAAGAAAACAATATTGTGTTTGTTACTGCACATTTCTTATTTTCCCAGCAGTCTGCTTGATTTAAATCACTCTGCCTCCAGAAAACGTGAGAAGGATTTTTAAACAGCTTACAATACTTCATTTCACTTACTTATTAAACTACATCTTCCTCACAACTATTCGGAATGAAATCCATTTGAAATGGGTAATTGATGCAATTGTGCAGTATCTACAAATGCAATTAATATCTTGCTAAAGATGACTTTTAGGTAGGTAATAAATACGAAAATCAGAACCATGCAACCTTCTCTCAAGGCTGTCAGTAGGAATGGACAAATTCCACTGGACTGGCAAAAGGTATTTTCAAATACAAGAATAGCTGTGCATCTTCAGATACTTTTAATAATATGTAAGTGGATTCATGTTGAATTAGCACAGCACAAAGAAAAGCCAGAATATAGAATGTTTTTAGCAATTACATGACAGCTCCAGGAGCCACAACAGCTACATTTCTCCCTCTCATCTATCCAAGGATTTCTTGAGCACTGTAGTGAGCTGCAGTCTCAGCACTTAAAAAGATATTTTAAAACCAAGGGCATAAATAGACATCCTCCTGAGAATCAATCTTTAGTAAGAAATTATCCCCCCCCAAATTGTTTGCTAAGAAGCTCTTTGCTGAGGGTTATCATTACAGCTGAACTGTACTGCTGGATAGATATTCTCTGCTGTTCAATGCAAAATGCAAGCTGGTTGAAACCCCCTTCCCTGGTACATCCAACTACTCTGGGCAATTCTGTGCTCAAGCAGATGAGAAGCAACTGCATCACACACGCACTTCAACTGAAGTACTCGGGATCAGCGTGAAAACTGGGGTAGGAACATCTTATGCACACACATGTATCTTCAACATAATTGCTTATGCCTTAGCTCAGTGGTCAACAACTTCTGCCACAAGTTTATGAGGGCAAAGCCTCAGCAGTAACACTCCCTAATTAGCAGTGGTCCAAAGTCAGCAAGCACATTGGAGCCCCTGATCTCTACAGAGGTAAGATACTGTTAAATATCAAACACAGCTCCCATGGAGAACAGGAGTCAGCAGGAACCGAAACTAAGGAGCTCTTCAAAGACACAAGCCACACCAGCCAGTTTCTTACCCCTTAACTCCCACTGAGCTCTCCTGGAAATGCTCACCCCCTACATTTGCAAAACACACCTTGCCAATACCAACCTTAAAAACGTTCTCCTCAATACTTCCTGCTCTACTTACTCCCAATTTGTTTCCAGTGGTAACCATCCAAAAATCTCCCCAAGGAGTGTTCTCTGCATGGAAGCAGCCATGCTCTGTTGCTTAAAGTCCCACTCATGCAGTAAGTTATTTAGTTTTAAGAGCAGAAAGGGTTATTTTAGGCAGGGAGATCAAAATTGTTCCATATAATTTTTGGTCATGAAACTTTCCAGGAGTCCTCAGATCTCAAACACTAAGAAAGAGGGGGAAAAAAGGCAAATTCCACAAGTACTGGAGTTCACACCTTTCTTGGCAGTTGTTTTGCACGGGTGAAGGGAAGGAAGAGGTGCAGCTCGAGTGCCTAAGGATTTCCCTTAGTGAAGGGCTCAGAGGAAAAGAAAAACGGCAAAGTTGTCTCAGTTAAAATTCTCCAGAAGCAGCTTTCCTGCACATAAAACGCTGGAATTAAGCCCAACATTTTAAGGATTTCCAGGGTGAGGTGTGAGCAATGTCTTTTTCACAGCAGTAGAAAGCTGCTTTTAAAAGCATTGATAGCATATTGATAAATATTTGCATTTAGCACCTCTACTGGCCAAGAACCAATTCCTGAAGTGAAAAGAAATGTTTTAGTAGGGGGAAGAAAGAAACAAACCACCCACCAAAACCAACCAAAACCCTAGTGCTGCTGGTTAATGTGCTGCTTGTTGCCAGTGCCAGCAACCTCTTGCTCCTTATCCATATCTGATGGGACAGATACAGAGGGTGCTCCTCTGGAGGTACCTGTGATATAATTTTCAATATCACAGGCCGAACAACATCTCTCCAGCTTAATTTTCAGGTTTTCCTTTTCCCTGTCCGTTTCAAAAGCAAGAATTAGGGATCTGGTGGAGCTGTATTAATTTTGCATTTAGTTTGTCACTCCGGGTGGTTTCTTAAAATGAAAAACGTATCTACATACATCACTTCATCCCATTTTCTTCCCTCCTACAAAACAGTATTAAACGAAAAATAGTATTATAAGTCAAAGTACCATTCACAGGCCATGCTTCTTGATCTTCTAACGTGTACAAGGCCACCAATGATCACAATACTCAATCATTTTGTTCTTTCGCAAATCATCTCCTGTATCTCCCCAATGTGCCAATAAGCATCCTAATGGAGTTTTCTGGATTTTGTCATTTGTAGCCCAATTACTCATACTTTTAAACAAATGAGTTAACTTAGACGCCATGATATAACTGTTTTACAATACAATATACAATCACTCAAATCTGTTGCTTCATTCTTCTCTGACTACACCCCTCACGGAATAACCGAACCACGGATCCGAACCCCGCACTCACTTCGTGTTCAATTGCACATCTCTCTCACGGTCACGCTCGCACAGTTCTATAATTTATTATCTTGAGTACAAGTAGGGAACACAATAAACACAAAACTCAGCACATGGTGGGACTCGAACCCACTCGTTTAAAACAGAAGTACTGATTTACATGCATTTAAACTGTGTCTTCACCTACAATATACTTTCCATTAAAACAGTATCACAGAGTCTTACTAGGTTAGGTTTTATATAAATCTGTGTGCTTACCACATTTTAGAGTCCCCTACTTTTGTCCCAAAACCAGTATCGATCCCACTACAGGTAAACTGGTGTTCTATTAGAGACGTGCATTGGCTGGCAGTCAGTGCCTTCGAGGCATGCATTTTCAGTACCTCATCTCTACAGATCAGTAGGTCGAGTTAAGAACAAATTTCATGCTTAGGTATTGGCACAAAAAGACAACATTTCCTAATGAAAAGGACACAAAAGATGGCGTATCAAAGCACAAGAGCCTCCAAAAATGTTTTTATAACCCAACTACATAAACCACTTAAGTCATGTTTAACTCACAAACCAAGTAAGCTTCACTTATCAGTTAAAACCACCCACTTGGACACAAACAGCTAAGGGAGAAACAACAGTAAAATGAGTGGCATAAAGATGAGCAAAAAGCAGCCAGCAATCAGTCCCCGAAACAAGAACAGGTTATCTAGGAGTGAACTAGCAAAGAGACTTCTTCACAGAACTCAGCTTAGATGCAGTCATGTTCTCCTTACTGCGTGACACCATGGACTCTAAGGACTCCAAGAGGAGTGCATTTGGCTGGGAGCTGCACCTGACTTCACAAGACAAAAATGCTATACTGATCAAGAAGTCAGCCACCCAAACTCCCCTTGTCATTTCAACACAAAACACTCATCCTCATTTTTGATCTGCAAAGTGCTTCTCTCCTGTTGAATAGCCACCACATTTCATCCTGCACCAGTATATTACAAAATAATTTCTTAGCAATTAGAAAGCTACCTGAGGCCTTTCAAGATGACAGTCCTAAGTAAAATTAGGGCAGGTATTGCCATTAGAAGACATTAAAGTCACCCAAGATAGACATTTTGTCTAGTACCTTAGAGCAGATTACGGTGCAGGAATAAATTAGCAGCCAATAGGCACACAAAAAGGATATTCCTCAGGACAGTAATAGCCTTGGCCATTCTTTCACACTTCTTCACTAATAGCTCATCCACAATCTGTTCTGGCATCTGAAGATGATCAAGAAGAACAGGCAGCGAAAGATCCACAAAATGCTCAGCTGAGGCACTGGTCCCACTATTAATAACATCCTGTAACAAAGACATTTTATGGCAATTTTTGAAACTACAAAGCAAGGAAGCCAAGCCCACTCTACCCCCTCGTCCACCGCCTTCTTGCTTTCCCAGCCTCTTGCTATCTGAGGTTTAGATTGCAGAACAGTGATACACTTGAGGAGGGAGTTCAATGAAAAACAGCAGAAACTTCCACACTGCTTCAAGGCTTAGTAAGCAACTGTTCGATAGGTTTGCTAGCATCAGCCTCATGACTTCACAAATTACTGCATCTTCCACTTAATTTTTCAACACTGGCATATTTCTAAACTACAGCGTGTCCTTAAAAGAAAAGTTGTTTTACCAACTATGGAATCCTAGAACAGGAAGAATCTTATTTACGATAGTTTTTTACATGCTATGTTTCAAGTAAAATGCTAACAGTTGCCTAAAAATCAATTAAAAATACAGTTGCTAACAAGCTCTTTAAACGCAATTATCAGCCCTGGTACCTCAAAAATCTCTTTGAATAGTTGCAATGCTAGAACAGAAGAGTCTTCAGAGCCTTCCAATGGTTGGTTTGACAAGTGCACCAATGCAACAGATGGTTCAGAAGTCTTTGAGCGAGTCACAAATCTGGTATTTCCAGAGACTGGCAAGCCAGATGGTTCCAGTATTGCCTGCCGCAGGATATGACGCAGTTCTATCACAGAACAGAAGGCAAGCAGGAGCTCTAAGATCTGTGTGAAGTGAATGAGAGTTCAAATGCTTTTAAATCAAGTCCTCACACAGAAATTGCAACTCCCATAGCACAGGTCTAGAAAGATATACAAATTCTATGCAACTCCTTTTAGCACTTTAGAAGTGATTTGAAGAACAGTCGTCTTCCCTTAAAGCCGAGTCAGCAACAAAACACAGTTCATTAGACTGCTGAAGGCTTGTGACAGCATTCAGCGTACTGCTTCCCCTTCTGTTTTAAAAAGCACGACTGCTGGGTATCCAGGAAGCAGTAGAAATGCATATACACTCAGAGTGAAGAAAACGATGGAAGGGGAAATACTCTAAGACATGAACAGATGCACAGAAAGTTGGGGCTGTTCAGCCTGGAGAAGAGAAGGTTGCATGGAGACCTACCTCATGGCAGCCTTCCAGTACTGAAGAGGGTCTATAGGGCTGCTGGGGAGGGACTCTTCATTAGGGACTGTAGTGATAGGACAAGGGGTAACGGGTTCAAACTTAAACAGGAGAGGTTTAGATTGGATATAAGGAAGAAATTCTTTCCTGTGAGGGTGGTGAGGCACTGGAATGGGTTGCCCAGGGAGGTTGTGAGTGCTCGATCCCTGGCAGTGTTCAAGGCCACGTTGGACGAAGCCATGCGTGACATGGTTTAGCGTGAGGTGTCCCTGCTTATGGCAGGGAGGTTGGAACTTGATGATCTTAAGGTTCTTTCCAGCTCTAACCATTCTATGATTCTATGATTTATACATCTTTTCAGGATGAAATACATGCAAAGAGAAAGGCACTTGACCCCTTTGTTACAGATCTTAAGTTCCAGTTTCATTAATTTAATTTCCCCCATCTATAAAGGATATTTTCAAATAAGAGCACATAAATTGAGATTGCGTGTTCTGTCAGTATTGATGAACACTTTACTGATTAATCCTCCTGTGCCATGTGAAAATGGCCGCTCCAGTCTCACTGGTTTGGAATTTAACAAAATCTTTAAAATATGAACATTACTAGAGGTGGAAATCATCAGGCTGTGAATATTGTACTTTGAGGACTAAGCCATATTTGGATTCTGGTAATGATGAGGATAATCTTCAGGCAAGCAACAAAAAATGCAAAAGAACATCTCATCTGTATATAGTCACTTATGTTCAGTGATCCAAATTTTATTCCACTACACCCATATACACAGAGACTAGACTACAAGAATGTTAGGGCTTCAAAATTAAAAGGTTAAATGGACTAACATCAATCGTATGCTAATCTGGCTAACCATAATGCATGCCATGTCACATACACTGGTAGGCAGTGTGGAAGCCCATATATTCCCTCTACCTGTAACAAGTATTAAATTTAATGCCCGATTAATGTCATTTTTGTTTTTTAAGATCTTCGTGTCATTCAAACAGACAGAGTTAAAAAAACTTTCTCTCATTGTTTGATGATCAGCTTAATGGTTTAGGTTTTGCATGCTAATCAAACTTTACACTGAGCATGGGAATCATGAACGGCCTTCTTCTGTACTGTTTGTCTTTCCAATACCTGGGCATTGCATACATATAAATGCATTTTCACAGCATCCTGTTAAGATGATAGTGTGTTATCCACCCTGCTTAACAGAAGTGGAGCTGAGGCACAATGAAGACTAGAAAAAGACACTAGTTCTCAGAGCATGGTTTGAGTTTTCCATCACTTGATTTTTCAGAGCATGTACCCTTATATAGAAATTTATACCTATAAAACACACAATAATGTGATGAAAATATAATGAATATATTAGCTTTGTTAATAAGGCAAGTTTTCTAACAGCTGGGAAAGGGCAGATCAAAGTACTCTGACCAGTTAAAAGACCAGTCTGACAGAGAAGTGGAGAGAGCACAGATCAGTAAAGGGCAGCTATGATCCAGAATCTGTATCAAGAAAGCTGAAATTGAATTAGCTAAATTAAATATAATTTAGAGTACTTCAAGTTAAAAGCACCTGTGAGTAAGTAAAGCAGGTACCTTCTAAGGTGATTCTTAGCATTTGAGTGAATTGCCTAAAGGTTAGTGGTTTAAATATAGCACAGTTCTCTCAGCCAAAAAGCTGTCAGCCTTGTTTCCTAAGGAATGCCAAGCATAGACAAGGCATTCTGTTATTTAATCCCATCTTTCTTGGCAAAATACAATACTTTCCTTTGAAAAGCTGTTTCCTCACCATTGCTGCGTCATTACTGCTCACAGGCAAGCATGGGAAAGGAAAACTTCAGCAGGTTCCAGATACATTGGATTTTCTACTTGGCTGAAGATTACTACATCTCTGTCAGAGGAAAGCTGAGCTGATTTCCCGTTTCAAGCAAAATATAAGTTACTAACTATTTATGCAGGATGCATTCAGAGATCAAGAGAATGTCTAGACAGCCAGACTATGGAGGAATGGTCACAGCAATATTTGCTATACAAAGTAAACCACAATGTATTCCTTACACTGTTATGGATTTAAAATGTAGAAAACTTATTCCAGTTTGGGAACACCCAATCCCCCCTAATTTTACTCAAATTAAATCCTTACTCCAAGATGATCTGTATTTCAGTTGAAAATGGAAATAAAAGGCTAACTTTTAATTGTAAGGCTAACTTTAATGTAATCTGCAATATCACAATTCTACATAAAACAGAAAAAGGAAATACACCTCATCAGTATTAAGACGCTACAGAAAGCATTACAATTGCAAACACACAGATAACAGCAAATTTACCAAAAGAGTCACTGTAAATTGACTGCCTGCTCTTGGCCTGTGGAAAATGCAACATAATTAAACCTAGTAGAACTTGACATGATTCAAGTAACTGCTTTTTCACCGTGGTCTAAACTAAGTTGCCTTAGCTTGCACATACCATCAGTTAACAGCTTATATAAATAGCCATCCTGGCTATGCTAACTCACAGGAATGTCTTAAAAGGAATATCTTATAAGCAGTGAAAACATCTCATGCATTTAGTAGGAGGAAGGAGGATAGGAAAGAGAGATCATGGTCTTGCAGTTTCTGTTGGTAACTGATGCACAGCTGCCAGCTCCATACCTTGGGAAGATCCACAGCATGATGTTATTAAAAGTGTAAAGGCAGAAGTGCTCTGTGGGTACAGAACAGTCACATTCCAAAACTTGCATGTGCAATTGTTTCCCAAGTGAATTGCCTCTGAGCATACGAGAATATCTCAAAGGGTGAGAGTTCTGTGTAGGCCTGAATGCTGCAAAGAGCTCACTCCTGAAGCTAGTCTTATTGGTACCAATATGATGGGCTTAGTGCAATGAGCTATCTTATGTAACTAAGAAATATCTTTATTTAGTAATATCTTTACCGATTTTAAGGTGTATTTCTCTAATCATA
>JAVHNC010016192.1:2786-16100 GCA_034782935.1 Micropsitta keiensis | reverse complement strand
GACTAGTGATGGAGTCATAAGGAGTAGGCTGCATACTGACTGCTTTGGTTCTTGCCCACCTCGATGAAAGTGTGGTTAATATCTCTGACCAGCTCATCCTAAGACTTCCCTTTGCTCCAGACCATGCTTGAGTTGCTTAAAATACTGCTATTTAGGCAGGTTACATGTCAGTATTTCGGGCAAGCTGTCTATTCTGTTTGAGTTCTAGAAACTCAAAATACTGACCGGAAGTGCTGGGCTATTTCTGAAGAGCAGGTTCCTGTCTTTGCATGTCCTAAATAGGTGTAGCTGCTTTTGGCCAAAGAGAAAGTTTGTCAGAATTTTACAGTGGGGATTCAAACTCCTTTCTACTCGGGAGAATAAGAAAGGAAGAAGTTACCCTGTGGAGAAAATGCTGCTTCTTCTCACTGAGATACTGCAAGAATAGGTGTAGTTTTTGCAAAATGCTCAGTTGTTTCCTGGGGAGCCTAAGTTTCCTCCAACTTGTGTGCAGTGTTATGCAGTGTGGCATGCAGTAAGTTGGGCAGAAGGCAAGATATTTTCTGTTGATTTAAAAAGCAATATTTATATCTGCCTTCAGTGAGCATGGCCAGTCTTCATCAGTAAATGGCATCTAGGTCCCAGGGAAGCAGTAGTATGAGGTTAAAGTTCTATCATGACCCAGAAGTGAAGCTGCCTGACTTCCAACTGTGTGAGTGGTACTGGTGGATGTTCTCTGATATTCTTGAGTGCTGGACTTAAAAATTTTAAAGCTGATTATTTAGACTGGAGTAGTGTCTGTTGTGCGACATCCATCTTGTGAAGTTAAGGTAGCTTGTGTCCTTAAGTAAGAAAGCCATAAGCAGTCGTAAGAGAGAATTTTTTATGACATCCTTTTTGCTTTTTCTTTTGAATCTAGGTATATGGTTCTGGGGGTTTAATGACTTCATTTCATTATTACCTTCATTGAACTGGACAAGACACGATAGGCTGCAGGGAATACGTGACCATGTTCATGAACGGCAGGATGATTCTGTTAACTCTGTTCAACCTCCAAAGGTAAGGAAGAGCTTTAATATTTTTTAAGACTTCCTAACTCCCAAGCCTTCAGTATTTTGCAATAACTACTCAATACACAAGTAATGTCAATAAATGTCATGATTTTTGTATGTTAAAAATTAAAACATCTTTATACCTTAGGATACCATAAGCATCTTTGATTCTGCTTACCTAAGCGAGCTGGAAAAGCAAATGGCTTTTGTGTCTGACAAGTGCCATCAGAATGAAGAAGAATATAGTAAATTCGTGTTTCTGCTCCATAATCTTCAAGATCAGGTTGCCCAGATGAGTGACAAAAGTGAAACATTGAAATTAATAAAAAATGTGATTGGTCAACATCTTAAAGACATGGAAGTGGAGAAAACGGTAAGATAATCAGTTACTGATATTTGCTAATACTGATCAAAGTATTCTGATTTAATTACGCAGATTTTTTGTAATTTGACTTGAGGATTCTTTTTCTATTACAGAACTAACTGATCGGTAGTAAATGCCAGGGAGTAGTCACAGGCATTTGTTCTTCCTTTGTTATTGCTGACAAAGAATTAATTCCAGATATGTGCTCTAAAGTAGAATCTTGCATTGTTGAAGAGCAGGTGGATCCTCTTTTCAGACTGAGAAAGAAGGACTGGTAACAAAGAAGAGGTTTTTTGGTAAACTTCCCTTTGTATAACCTCTACTGCTGCTAGATCAAGGCCTTCATATTTATTACAAATTCTGTAATTTCTCACTGTCCCCAAGGATAAAGTGCTTACAAAGTGAAATAAAAATTTTTCTTTGTAAAAAATCTCAATTGCGCTATTTGTGTTTGAGAAGAAAATGCACCACCTTTCTTTTTCTCTGTGCTTTAAGACTGACTTCCTGGCTTTACGTCAAGAACACGAGTTGCGCATTCTGAAGCTGGAAGACCTTCTTGAGAAACTCTCATCTGAATCTAAGGTATTGAAATTAGTTGCAATTGTAATGTGGATAAAATAGACTAAGGTTGTTTTTCTCCATTGTTTGTAATCTCAAAGCCCAGTTTGCTTTACTCCAGCTATTGCAGTCTTGAATTCTCAAAACTTGTGGTCTTCCTCCCCCTTCTCGGAGGGGGTTTCAGTCTCAAGAGTGAAATTACTCACTTGGCCATTGAGGCAGGTTCTCTTTGAAATGAAATCTTACTCTACAGAGGCACAAGCACAAGTGTCATTTTCATTTAGCATTTTTTGTCCTCCTTCTGTCACTTGTGTTTCTTTGTAAATGTTAAAACTAACTCTGGTATTTTTTAGGGCATCCAGAAGCACCTGGAGGTAGCCAAAGCAAGGTACAAGCATTTTTCAGATGCATTATTCTCTTTCAGTCCTGATGCTCATTGAGGTTCTGTATGTGTGTGCTTTGGAAGACAACAATCCTTTCCTTTGTGTCAGTTAACTGGCCTTAAGAGTTTGCCAGCAGGAGTACAGGCTCTTAACAGTCAGCTTTAACTGTGATGCTGAACATCAGCACAAGGCCCACTTCCAGTGGGTGAGAAATTCTACAACTGTTGACTATTGACTAGAGAAAGCTGTTTATATAGGAGAGGAGAACAAGTTGACTTCTCATCCCCTTCTAAATCCATTAGATCTTTGCCACAAGTGTATAGTACCCGCATTTGTTAGGCTTTGTATTTAAACTCTTGAATTGTATCGGTTTTAACCTTCGTCTTTGTTTTTCATTTGCCAGCTGTCCTACTTTCCACTCACCTAATACCGAGATAAAACCAGCAGCATTTCATTAAGCAGTTTCCCTATTGGGAAGAGGAAAAGAAACACATATTTGCTGAATCACCCTGTACATTAGATCTAAATGTAAAAAGGTTTTGGAATGACAGCTGGTCCCTTCTTCCATAGCATGCACTGAACACTGATCTATATTGGTCCTGTGTGACCTGCTACTTAAGGTCACCTTGACACCTGCCTCTAAAGTTATTCTGGTTGAAATAAGTTTAAGTTATCACTGCTGGATTTGTCTGCAACTTAAACATTTTTTTCTTGAGTATATTAATCCTAAGTATGCCTTAAATAACATGCTCAAGGAACTGCAAGCTCACAGTGTTGATCATGGTGAATGACTGAACTTTGTATTAGACGAAACTGTTCTCACACCTTTGGAATTTGATGGAGTGATACAAACTCATCTTTCCTAATCACTGTCTCATTACTTTTTTCAGAGAGGATGATGCGCAGAGTCAAATTTTGGCCAGAGTTAAAGAGCTGGAACTAGAGTTGTCCCAGATAAAATCACAAGTGTCAGCTATGGAAAGTGTGAAGAGGAGTTGTGGGAAAATAGATGCCATTCACGAAAAAGTAAGTTCTGTAACTTCTGTAGCTGTCCAGTAAAACTTGGTCCTGCTTGATTTTGTTCACTCACTCTTGGAAGACGCTGCAGGCAGTAACATGGGAATAAGATTCATCTTAAAGAATGGTAGCAGGGCTGCGTAACATAGACAGGAGGTTGTGGATTGTTTTCTACAATGGCAGGGGTTTTGCGTTTAAGATTTGATGCAGCAGTACTTCTGTGTACAGTACTTTGCTGTTCTTACTGATGTGTTTCCTAACACATTGAAAGGTGGAAGACAGACTTGCATAAAAGCAAGTTCAGTTTGTTATCTGACAGTTGTTCTAAAAGATCATGCTCAAGTTCTTTAGGGACCTGTTACATGGTCTGAGTAGGATATAGCCCAGTGAATGCAACAGTAGGTATTGACACTGGATTAGCAATTTGGACTGAAATACAGTCTTGTGCTAGCACTCAAATCTGATCTAGCTGTTGTGTGTGGAATTGATGCATCCCATAAGGGAGTGATTAAGTGACTTTATGAACTATTCCTAAGAAGTGCACTGCTCCCTTTAAAGTGGCCACAGTGCTGCTTTTGAACTGTTACAGTCAACTTCCTTTAGTCGGAAGTGCTACTCAGGCCGATGATGTAAACTGCAGGGTTTGCCTGGGCTTTTTGATTGCGCCTTGTTCACGAAACGAATGAAGCATACAGATCTCCCATAGGTTCCTCTGCACACCTGACAGGTCAGTTATTCTAGCATAAGTCAGTGTAGTTAAAACTTACGTGAAAGCTCCAGTAATGTGTAGTTCTGCATATATGTATTGATTTCACACATGCCTGTTCTACACAATATTAATGGCTTATAAAGACTAGTAACTTCTATTATAATTGTTAATGGCTTCTGCTAGGTACAGGCACAGGTTAAAGAATCTGTGAAGCTGATGCTTTTTGGTGATGGACAAAAAGACTTTCCTGAACCACTCCTCCAATGGTTTACATACAATTTTGTGAGTAAAAGTGATCATCAGGCTGAGCTGCAGGATCTGGAGTTGCGGATCCTCAAGGATATTAGTCTCCAAATGTCTGCTACAAAACAAAAACTAACACCTGAAGTCATAACGAATGCTGTGACCAATGCAGGGATCTCTGGAATCACAGAAGAGGTAAGTTTAAGTTCTGAAATGTTGAACAAAAACTGTAAAAAGCCCTTCTCTAGGCATTTTGTGGAGCATGACTGTCACTAGAAATGTGATTTCTAGGAGATGTCAGGAACATGAACTGAAATTGGTAGAAGTACAGAAAATGCTTTATCAAGGGTATTACAGCATTGCTTGTTACCTGCTGTGAATGTTTGTGTTTTCAGTTTATGTTATCTTGAAAACTGAAGAATACCCAGAAGCAACTATACCAAAAAATTGCTGGTCCGGGTCATGGGAAGTTGTGGAAAAGAATGCGACTTTTGATGTTATTAAAATCTTTCTCTTTCCATTCTCTTCTTCTGTATGGGCACATTTAGCAAGTACGGATTATTGTAAACAACGCACTGAAGCTCTACTCTCAAGACAGGACTGGCCTGGTGGATTTTGCCTTGGAATCTGGAGGTAAAGAGTAGAAGAAACACCATTTCTACTGTTCATGTTATGTACAGTGTTTACTGAGAAATCTTAAAATGTAGACTAAAGGTTAGTAGAGCATCATGTGTTGCCTGATCATCAGTCTGCTGCAATTTATGCCTGTTTACAGGGTTATGTATCAGCCTAGGTATGCATGCTTTAATTATATATATAATAGTTATATATATATATATATATTCTAGATATTATAGTTCTTTTCAGCATGGATGTAACTGGATAATCGAGAAGCACAGGTGGGAGAGGGGTGGACACACCACTGAAGTCACTAGGGAAAAATAGTGTTGTTTTCAGCCCTCCTAAATGAAAAACCTTTTAACATGTTCTTAAAATTACATTTTTACATCATAGAATTTATTTGTATCCCCAGAAATTTTTTAGACTCTGGTTTAAAACTGAAAGAGGCTAGATTGCTATTAGATATTAGGAAGAAATTCTTTACTATGAGAGCGGTAAGACCCTGGCACAGGTTGCCCAGAGAAACTGGCTGCCCCATCCCTGGTAGTGTTCAAGGCCAGGTTGTATGAGGCTTGGAGCAGTCTGGTCTAGTGGAAGGTGTCCCTGCCTGTGGCAGGGGGTTGGAACTGGATCAGCTTTAATGTCCTTCTAACTCTCACCATTCTGTGATTTTATGAATATCTTTCAAAGGTTTTTTTCTGAGGAAAGTAACTGGTATATTCATTAAGCTTTGTACATATCTCTGCCATGAGGAGAACTGTGTAATTATTTCTGCTACCCTGATAAATCTCTTCTTAGGTGGCAGCGTTCTGAGTACTCGCTGTTCTGAGACCTATGATGCCAGAGCAGCAGTGGTTAGCCTCTTTGGAATTCCTCTGTGGTATGTCACTCAGTCTCCCAGAGCAGTGATTCAGGTAATAGAAGGCTGAATAAACAAACGCAGCAATGTTATTCTGTTGTGTTGGTTTTAGATGCTGGATGTTTCTGTTTGTAATATCCAGGGGCACATGGGTACTTTGAGCTAAGTTCCCAAGAGTGGGATTCTTCGGGTAGTTCCTGAGCACTGCTAATGTCCTATTCAAGCAAAACTAAGACCCTCATAGGAAGCTTGGGCAGTGCATTGGACTTGTGCAGAGTGTGAGCACTAGGAGGGTTCCTGTTGAGAAGTAATCTCAGGGTGGTCTTAAGCACTGCTGGTAGTTCCTGTGGATAGGCTGTCTTCCTGAAGAGTTCTACCATATACATTCTGTTCTGCCGCTTACTAAGGCTGACCCTAATAATTCCAAGTTCATTACAACTCTTACTCCAAAAAAGCCATTGCAAAATGATTGTGGTTATTTTGCTGCTGTTGTTGTGTCCCATCTTGTTCTTCTCTCCCCCATCCAACTCTCTAGCCGGATGTGTATCCAGGAAACTGCTGGGCTTTCAAAGGATCACAGGGACATCTTGTCATCAGGCTTTCAATGAAGATCTATCCAACTGCCTTTACACTGGAACACATACCAAAAACCCTTTCACCAACAGGAACTATCACCAGTGCTCCTAGGAAATTTTTAGTATATGTAAGTGTGCCTCTGAACTTCAGGTGATGTTCGTGTGCATAACGAATATTTGTGTTGCTTATCTTGGGAAATAATGACTTGAGGGGAAGACAGCTAAGGAGATAAACCGTTTCAGTCACTACTCTTCAAATAGCTTCTAATTTTTAATGAGCCTGAAATCAGATACAAAAAATGTTACAACTAACTTTATTTTTTTCTCTTGCTTTCTCCAGTAGTAAACAATTTTGGAGGGAGATGATGGATTTTAAATTCTTTAATACATTAAAGAACGTAGTTCTTTCATACAGGTGACTTGTTCCATCGTTTGCCCTCTCCTCTCCCCCCCGGTTCTGGCTCTTCATCTTATCCATGATGTACCTTAAATCTTTGAGGTTTTTTCTCAAATGGATTTTAACTAGCACCACAGTTGCACAGGCACGATTTTAGAGGAAAGAGGCTCTAAAGGATACATCAGGATACATTAGGCTACATCAGGATAATTGTGGTAGCTGAGACCTTTTTGTCTGTCTCCTCCAAATGCTTAAACAGCATATGCAAGCATCTGAATCTTTACTTCAGTCCTGTTTATAAACTTGATGCATCTTTTCTCATTCTGGTTTGTCCTGAGCACTTTCTGTTATTCACTGTGATAGTGGGTTTGCCATGGAAATGAAGAGGTTTGACAGTGAAAAGACAGAAATGTAGCACAGGTATTTGCAGTGCAGGAAACGTAAATGCAGAGCTGTGCCTGAAAAGGCTTTGAGTTACATGGAAAACATTCTCATCCTGCTTTGACTGATTTCTGAGTGCTGTCTGTTGTAACTCAGTTCTGTAGACATGCTTCTGGTTTTGGTTAGATAGCAAGTCTGACAGAAGCAGAAATCTTCATCTTCTTGTTACAGGGTCTAGATGATGAATATCAAGAAAGGGGCACACTTCTAGGAGCTTATGAATATGATGAAGAAGGGGAACCACTGCAGATGTTTCCAGTGATGGTGAGTCTGGATGACAGGATTTAAAGCACTGGGAGAAAAATGCTCCTATTTTCTATGGTAGTGCACAGTGAGTACTGAAGGAAGGTGTCCTTGTACTCTGTTGGGCAGTGTGGAAACTGAGGGAGGAACCTACCTGGCTTAAAACGTCTGGTCTAAATACATGAGAGAAGAGGAAAGGTTTGTGCTGTCTGGACACAAATGGTGTGAAGATGCTGAACATAGGAAGTGTCACCTTCAAGCTTGTCCTGACTCCCTTCACAAATAAGTGGTTGTAAGGCAGGGAAGGTCCTCTCCAAAGTGGCAGGAAGTTCCCAAGGCATGACCTGGTGCCTAACGACAGTGGGTAGTTGCAGCAATCTAAGAAAGCAACTTGAGGAGTTGCAGTTGTCACCTGCTTGTACCAGGCACCTAACTCTGGTTCGTGTGTTTGCTGTTTCCTTTCCCAGGAGAACGGTCACAATGCATTCCAAATAGTGGAACTGAGAGTTCTTTCCAACTGGGGAAATGAAGAGTATACGTGCCTTTACAGATTCCGAGTGCACGGGAATGTTGCCCAATAATCTCCTACACTACAGCTGGGGTTGGGTTTGTTGTATGTTTTGTTCTCTGTTTTGTTTTTTTCACTTGAGCTAGAAGCAGAACTCATGGTTAAGTTACCATTAAAACCAGGTGTTTTCATGTTATAGGTTATATAAGATTTGAATTCCCCTGTTTAAGTAGAAATTAGGTAGCCGATGTAGGAATATTTTGGATAACACTAACTTATTTTTAAAAGAAAAAAAAGTAAGATAGGATTTTGTGCAATGTATTTTTGTAAATGCTTTTCAACCTGTCTGTTGTTCTTTGCTGCTTCTAAACTGTGACAAGATGCTATAAAAATGTTTAAATAAAGAGTTTTAATTTTTGAAAGTGCATGTACTCTTTGGACAAGAAATAAAGCTGTTTTGCTGTAGTTTTGGTCACTGGATGAACCGAGACCATCAGGGGTTGTAACACTGAAGGAATGCCCCTGGCTCGTTTCCCGATACAGTGCGGCCTCTTCCTTCTGCTGCCCCCGTACCCTCTGGAGCCGTGTTGGGGCGAGGAGCGCGGTGTCCCCACGGCCTCCCAGCCCCTGCCTTTCCTGCAGCGTTTCCTTCAGTGTCCGTGGCGCTGCCTGGCACACGCTGAAATGAGTAAAGCGAAGCCCGGGCTGGTCGTTACCGGACGCTTTGCAGGTGCGGGCAGTTCCCAGCCGCAGGGGTTGCCCTGTCAGTGCCTCAGCACCGCGCCCCAGCGCCCTTGCCCGTGTCGGAGCGCGGCGGCAGCAGGAACCGCGGCGGTGTCCAGCGCGGGGGGGAGGAAGCTGCGCGCCAGCCTCGAGAAGGCAGACCGGACCGTTAACGGGGCACACGAGACGCACCGGGCGCGCCTGCTGAGGTAAGGGCCGGCCCGGCCCCTGCCCTGTCCCTGCCCCGCCCCTGCCCCGCGCGGCCTGGCGGAGCCTCCCCCCGCACTCGGCCCCGCTGCCGCCCGCCATTGGCAGCCGCTTCTGCCCATCTGCGTGTGGGTCGTGGGGCGGGTACGTGCCGTGGTGAGCGTGAGGGGGTTTGAGGTTTTGGGGCATGAGCGGTGCTCCTTTAAATGAAAAGGTGATGTTTTGCATAGCGAGGAAGAGGGTTTCCTTGTAGGCAAAAAGATGAAATGGGGCAGTGAAACTTGTTTGGAAAGGCACTGAGGCCAAGGAGTAGTCCTGGACAGCCTTGTCTGTCCTCCATCCAATGCGTGTTAAATGTCAGTGTTGCCCCCAGACACGTAAACGTGGTCGAGGTGATCTCAGCTGTGGAACTGTAACTGGGACAGGCAGTGCTTACTCGTTTTAAACAATGCCGTAATTAAACAATGTCAAATACGAGCTTTTCAGTGGCTTTAGGTTTGGACTGTCTTGTTACCCTTAAGCCCACTGTGCACTCCAAGCTTGATTAGATCTGTCTTGCAGAACTAAAATTACCATCATCCCTCTGCTACTCTAAAGCAAGTCCTGTTTTCCCTAAAACTATTCTTTGGTGCTTTCTCTTCTGTAATACAGAGTCTACAAGTGAAGTTAAACTGCCATAGGCAGGAGGTAATGGATTTTTCTGTTTGATTAAAACTGTTCTCTTTGCCTCAGTGCCTTATAACTTGCTAATGCTCTCTTCTCGGTCTTGTAAGATCTCTGGTAAAACCAACACAAAGATGATGTGGTGGTTGGCCCATTTGAAAGAATGGTGGGAAGAGGGACTCAAGATTTGATGAGTTTTTACTTGTCTTTCGGTTTTGGTTTTGTTTTTTACTAACTTTGCTATCTGAAAAGAAGCTGAAAGATTTTTTTGGACCAAAAGGCCCCCTGATCCTTACAGAAGAAAAATAAGATTGCACAGAGTAGTCTTCTTCCTTGATCATTTTTCAGGTCTGCTGTGAGTAACCTGGCTTTAATTGTGAACTAAGCCAGATTAGCTAACATCCACATACATGAAACGCTTCGAACTTTAGAATTACAGTCCACGTATGCTTCTTGAATGTGTTGCAGCTCACTCGGACTACTGTGGAAGCATGAATGTGAAGGGATCTTACAGAGAAGACAGACATCTTGGTGTAACTCAGGAATCAATAGGTAAGCATGTTTGATGTTGTCTTTCAGCCTTGGGCTAAACGACAGGTTGTTGCTATAATAGTAATATCAGATGCCCCATAACTATGGAAACTACAGAGTAAATGTTTGGTTTGCAACTTAGATGTTGGGGGGAGAATGGCAATTACCTGGTGTACTGTAGTATTTCCCCAAGCAAGCTTTATGCCACTGAAGTTTACTTAGTGGCTTTTAATTTGATAATGGATAATGTGAAATCGACTTGTTTTGACTTAGCTTGTGACAATCTTCATTTGATCCTGGCTTTGTCCCATTAACTGACTCTTACCACAACCAACAGGTGATGACTGTAAGGGGAAGAAAGACCTCGCAACACACATCACAGACCCCATGCAGCCCTCATGGGCTGAAAGGGTAGCAAGGACCATTTGGCACACCTTTTCTTACGCAGGTTGACTTGGGCCTTTTTTATTTTGCTTTTAGTTTGCAACACAATCTCACAATACTAATCATATGTATTGTTTGGGGTTGGGTTGGGTTTTTTTTCCTACCTTTATCTATCAAAGTAGAAATGTAAACTATCTAGAAAATTAACTTACTTAACACCTTTCCTGACTGACTTCTTGCTCTTATACTGGCTTTTATAGAAGCTTGGCAGACTGCTTACCTGTTAGTAAAAACAAGGTGGAAGGACAGCATGCACCTTGTATGTTAGAGAGAACAAATGAAATTGTTAATTTAATGCTCTCTGGGGAAGTCTCCGCTCAATAGGTTGAAAAGCTGCCTTAAAATGAAAGTAAGGTGTACAGATTATTTGAATAAAGGGGTTTTAACATCTTATTTTTGTTCTAGTGATAGTCAATTTTTACAGGAATCTTCTATAGGGATAGAATCTTCCCTGTGAGATGAGCGTTCCCTAGCTTGAATGACAGAGGCATCAAGGATCTATTGAGTGCTCTTTGTTCAGCAAAGGAAAATGATATGAGACACTTCAGTCACCTAAATGCTTTGCAAAATATTGGGTTGGTATATCTGTAATCCCTCAGATTAACCCAGACGTATCTGCTGATCTGAAAATATAGGATTATTTTCTACATGTGTCCTATGCAGTTTGTTCTGTAGAACGAACAGTCCTAATCCTGCACATAGTAGTTGCTGGCTTCAGTTGGCTAAAAGTTAAAGCATTCCCTTCTAGTTTTTGGAGTAGGTTTTTTGTTGTCAGTTTTGTTCTATAAGAGAATCAAAACTGACATGCTGAAGATACTTAGCAACATTCACTTGGAGTAGACTGCCCATAACTTCTAGTAGGGATTATTTTCTGTTATTAATATTTCTTAGACATCACTGTTTAATTCACTAGGATTTAAAACTTGCGCTTACTCCCTCTTCTGCATGTGAACCTAGATAATGAATTTGATGTAGAATTCAGAACAAATAAGATGCTTTCGAAGCAATGATGTGCTTCAGACTCCTTTTTATGGCAGTCTTGTTTTGGTTTTGTATTCTCTGTCACACTTAGCATGGCATTGTTAGTTAAACATGCTACAAAATGTAAACTATGCTGGTTTTCGAAAAGTGGTATTTAACTGCACAGCTGCTGTTGATCGTTCATCTCTGTGCTTGAGAATTGTTTCTGAATTGTCTTGGTTTTACTTGGCTTCATATTTATTAGCAGCTTGCTTTGCTTTTAAAGAGTGAAGAACCAAGTTTGTAGGTTACTGAAAGGTGTGGACTAGAATGATGCGGAACGTGTAACGGGCAGGGGACTTTGTCTTTGTTACTGCATGTACTGCGAAAGAAGTGTAAGCTCATTTCTGTGTGTTACCGTGTGGTATGAATTTGTTATAATCTAGGTTACTTTATGCTTCACGGGTTGCGAACGATTGGAGCAACGGGATGGCTTGTGTCTCAGAAGGTGTTGTCTCTACTTTGGCTGGCCATTCTTTCTCCAGGTGACTGTCCTTATCCGTGTGTGTGCACGTTGCCTGTCTCTTTAGGCAAGCTAGGCATCTGCAGTGTGTGGCTTACACTAATTCCACTGTGCTTAGGCTGTAGCTTTTGTACCCAACAATGAATGTGCTACTTCAACTTTCTTTTTCTTCTGTTGACCAGATTTTGCTTAATGAGAGGTCTGTTTCTGTTCACAGGCATAATAGGAGACTAACCAGACTGTTTCATGAGGGAATGAGTGTGTGAGGAAGCCAGTGACTGAACAGCACAGAATATGGGGGTGTCAAGAATAATGGGGTGTTTGGTTTGGTTGCAACTTGCACTCTTGGCATTCTCAACAAAAACTGGTGCTGCTGGTGTGTACGTTTCTTGAAACATGCTGAAGGTCTTCAGCATGTGGTAACTTGGATTCAGATACAATACTGAATTTCCAGCAAGAGTGCATTGTTAAAACAAATGAACATTGTCTTTTTGCACGGCTGTTGGTTTTGTTGAGCATCTGATGTTATAATGCTGTCAGACTTGCGATACGCAGATGTTAATAAGCTGCCCGTGTTGCCTGCAGTCGTGCATTTCTCTGCTGTGCAAAGTGTTCTTGGCCACAGTTGCATGTCCTTCTGCTTGGTTTCTTTGAACATGTGCCACAGTAATTACAGTTCACACTGTCACTTTTTATGTTCCAGGGATTGCAGCTTCCGGCATATTCAGGCTGCTTAGAACCGCATGGTATCAACTTGCTACCCTCACGTCTTTGCTCAAGGTGTTTCTTCTTGGAAGGTATGTATCCACTGAAAAAAACCTGGTTTGTCAGCAAATTATTTACCCAGTCCCAGTATAAAACAACCAAATGTGATAAAGGTATTATTTCTTGTAAACTTTCTTCTCTGTTTCTCTAGATGCCCTCCAAAGGCCTACAAGCTGTCCCTGCTCCTTATCCCACTCTTGTTTCTCCTGGGTATGTGAATTGTTCAGTTATAGTGCAAAGTGATCTATGATTACTATTCCAAAATAGCGGTTTCAGTGGAACTTTTGGTTCACAAAGAAGATAGAGAAGCAAAACAAAGCAATTTGTGAACAGGGCAGCAGTTCGAGCTTTCCAAATACCAACAAGCCAGTGAGCTTTCCCCTTGCCATGAAAGGAATACCCTTGATTTAATTTCCTAGATCTCTATAGAGAGAGTGGGAGAGCAAGTAGATGCACTGAAGTCCTTTTTTTTTCTTGATCTCCCCAAGTAGGACTAGTGATGGAGTCATAAGGAGTAGGCTGCATACTGACTGCTTTGGTTCTTGCCCA
>JAVHNC010015883.1:3318-15032 GCA_034782935.1 Micropsitta keiensis | reverse complement strand
TCTGGTTCTGGGATCTGGTTTGGGATCTGGTTTGGGATCTGGTTCTGGGATCTGGTTTGGGATCTGGTTTGGGATCTTTACAGGCAGAATTTCTGCCTTCACCCACTGTTGAGCACTGAAGGGAGCAAAACTCTTGGCAGCTGATACCTGCTTCTTGTTTCTCAGCCCAGCCTTGATAAATGACTTTGTTCAACAAAGGTCCTCTTGTTACAGAAATGCAAAAAATAAAACAAGCAACCCCCGATGGTCTTGAGGTAAATGGAAAACCCTCAAGTGACAATAGAGCCCAGTGGTTAGGGAACTAGAGAGAGTCAGCCTGAAAACCTTGATCTATTCCTGTCTGTGCCATTTATCTCCTTTAAATAGCAAAAAAAAAAACAAAAGGATTCTGCATTTAAGTACTGAAGTTAGAGCATATAAAATCATAAGAAACAGCCTACATAAAAACTCCTCCAGAAAGTGTTTTCAGGCAACTGAACAGAGTTTAGGCTGCTGACACAGGCATGTAAAATTAGATTGCTAAAACATATGGTGTGAATATATTTATCAACTGTCAATTTTGCTACTTTCCCTTAATTTTTAGTGGAACCATTAGTGGCCCCTATTCCCTGGAGCATATGTAGCTAAATCTATGTATGCTTTATTTGCTTAATATGGGACTGAAATTGAATCTAGGCACCCAAATTCCAGGATGTGAGCCTGGCAACACCTTAGCAGCTGCTAATATGATGGGCATCTCATCCCAGTGAGCACCACATTTACTTGTTTTTAGGATGGATTATATATCACTGCACATTTGCTGCTGTTTTGATAATGCCAAGTACATTAGTGTTAGATATACCAAAGCAAATTTTGACTATTTCTGTGTAAATCACCAAGGGGCTTCGTATTTTCAGAGGATGTTCAATAATGCAGAAATGCTCTGGATTTCTGGAATATTATTACAAGAACTTTATAATGTACTTGGAATAATAGGATAGGTAATTTAATACAGATGGATCTTTTTACAGATTTTTTTTTTCCCCCTCCTTTGTACAACAGGGAAAAGGAAGTGCTCAGTTCCCACATCAGCCTGGGAGAATTCAAAATCAGGTATCCCAGGACAGTGTTCTGATTATCAGATCAGTAACTGAGCAAATTGAAATCAGTCTTAATAGTAAAGCTTTTCACTGGGATTGATCTACTTCAAGATACATTTGTTAAAAGGAATGTAAAGAAAAGAGGTATGACTAATACTGTGTAATTAGATTACTTAGCAAGGAGGAAAAATGTAGGCCATAGTCTCTGCTTCCTGTGTTATTTCTCATTTCATCCAATATCTGCTTCATAATCATGGAATCAAAAGCTACAACCTGTGTGTTCCCGTTGGAACTAAACCATTCCTTTCTTAAGACTCATAAAATCATAGAATGTTGTAGGTCAGAAAAGCCCTTTAAAATCATTTAGTCTAACTGTAAATATACCATTGCCAAGTCCCACTATACCATGTTCCTAAGTGCGACATCTACACATCTTTTAAATACCTCCAAGGACGGTGACTCAGCCACTTTTCTGGGCAGCCTGTTCCAGTGCTTGACAACCCTTTTGTTGAAGAAATTTTTCGTAATATCCAATCTAATCCTCTTGTCCTATCACTTGCTACTTGGGAAATGAGAAAGATACCAACCTCCTTACAACCTCCTTTCAGGTAGTTGTAAAGAGCGAAAAGGTCTCCCCTCAGCCTCCTTTTCTCCATGCTAAATGACCCCAATACCCTCAGCTGCTCCTCATAGTACTAACAGCATAATTTCCCTGTATTCTTAGGTCTTGAAAATCTTGAAAATATGCAAGGATGAGAATCCCACAACCAATTTCAGTAACATGTTTAGTGCCTTGGCAATCTCTTGGTGAAAAAAGTTTTCCTACCAAGGCAAGGTCCTGCACGCGGATTGAGGCAATCCCAAGGACAGTCACAGGCTGGGTGGAGAATGGATTTAGAGAAGCCCTGTGGAGAATAATCTGGGGATGTTGGTTGATGAGAAGATCCACATTACCGGGCAGTGTACACTTGTAGTCCAGAAGGCCAACTGTATTTAAGCTTCACTTTTGAGGTGCTAGCATGACATTTCATTGCAAGGCTATCAGTGGTGTTCAAAACTAAAGCAACCTTCAATACACTGTTTAACTTTACAGTGGTTGTTTTTTGGTTTGTTTGTTTGTTTGTTTGTTTTGGGGGGTTTACTTTTAGGAGACTTTGTCATTACTAATTACTTACAGTACTTATGGACTAGGAATTAACTACAGAGAACTTTTCAGCTTCAAGATAAAAAGTTTCCTTAAAACTTCATTAAATATTTATATTTGTCTGCTTGCCTTCTTAGTATTTTATGAATAGGCAAAAGCAGATCCTGAAGATTTTCTTTCTACTGAACAATTTTATACTAAAACATTTCATGTATTTTTATAGCAAAAAAAAACACGCTGCAAAACTGGAGCATACTAGGCAACTATTTCTCACTGCGTCTATATACTTGTAAGTGATCTCAAACCCTCTTCTTTAGTCTGTAAATCTATATACACCAGAATTACGAAAAGAAGAAGCCTCTCTCACAGTTTTAAATTATACACCAATGAATATTTGGGAAATCATAGCAAAATGATTTTTTTTTCTTAATGTAAAAGTTGAAAGACCAATATATTCTATAATAAATTATATGAACCTTGTTGGGAAGAATTCTATATAATTTTATCATATCTGACTGAAACCCAAACTTTTAGACATACAATTATAGGTCTCACCTGCTTGTGTTTCCTTTTTCAGATGGTCACATTAGTGTTCAGTGTACATCTATTTTCAAATGGATATTTACTGAAATATGGTACTTGTGGCACCAAAACTGTTAAAGATGCTGCAGTTTTCTTTCAAATGGCTGAGTTTTAATTTTGCTTTAGGAAAAGAAGTAAAACCCTCACCAAAACACACACTCAAGGTGGACCAAACCTGAATGTTAGACTTGCAGAAAATGCTGAACATAAAAAAAGATTACTTGGTTGTAGCTGCAGAAACACCTAGCTGGGCACAATACTATTAATACCATAACTTGTTGCAACTAAAGCAGTAAAATGTTGATTAACTGTAACCTTAGAAACCCACCCACATTTCCCTACATTTCCCTAGCTCAGCTACCTACAGAAACAAGCAGGTCACAAGTAGATCCTCCCATAATCATCAACACATTTTCCTTTTCATTCCATCACTCCCCCTTACTCTGAGATTTCACTTGTGTTTGTGTAACAGCAGTTCCTTAAGAAATTTTGTAGGCAAAGATGCCTATGCCATAAGAACTACAGCTAGTTAAATGCCAGATTTATCATGTGTGGTCCAAAAGAATTAAATGACATGCATAAAACAGATATTTGATCCTATGGATAATTATTCCCAGTTCTTTCATCTTCTATATGCCTGATTCTTTTTCATTCTAATTTTTATTTCAACTTACCTGTGATATGATACAAAAGTCATAGCAACAGTTACATGTCAGAGTCAGTTAGCCCCCTTTTGAATATGTATTTTGGGTTTAATTTTTATTAAGTTTTAATATTTTGGTTTACCTTATGGTTCTGCATATGATTAGAAGCAAAAAGAAAAATCAGTATTTTCCAAACTACAATGGTGAAAGTCAGCAGGTAAATAAAATAAAGAGCGTTATACAAAGTTAGGATCTTCTAATACTGTGGCAAAATAGGTAATTAGATTAATAAAATATGAATTAAATAGATGTCATCTCCCAGTGGCAGAGATTAACCACCACTGCACCTCTTTGAGGAACTTCAGTTGGTGAGAGCAACCTTTGAACTGTTAAGAGCAGGCACTTGAACACATTAATAAGGTAATTGACACCTGAATTCAAAAGGTTTGCCTCATGTTGTAAAACAGGCTTTAATCTTTAATAATTTTTCAGCCAGACCTTTTTCCTATTATCTACATAATGTTGCAGAAAGAACATGAACTATGAAACTAGTAGTTATATGAAGAAAAAACAAGCTCCAAAACAGTAATCTGTTTTAAACTGCTAAATTCTCTTCCCTATTCAGAGCCTGTAACCCCAAACAACCAAAACACTACTTCAGCTGTGTTTAGTTTATTTCTGTCTGGTTCATTTTCTTGTTTTTACAAGGACATGTAGTGACAGGACATGGGGTAATGGCTTTAAGATGTGAGAGAGGAGATTTGGATTAGACTTTGGGAAGAAATCTTCACTCTGAGGCACTGGAATAGGTTGCCCAGAGAAGTTGTGGCTTCCCTGTCCCTGAAAGTGTTCAAGGCCAGGTTGAATGGGGCTTTGAGCAACCTGGTCTAGTGGAATGTGTCCCTGTGTGTGGCAAGGGGGTTGTAACTAGATGATCTTTAAGGTCCCTTCCAACACAAACCATTCTACGATTCTGTGGAAAGACTAAAAGTAAAGTAACTGGTATTTCCGCTGAGTAGCAGTGTGGACCTCTGTTGCAGTGGCAGGGTTGTCGTCATCAGCCTCTCTCTCCTGAATCTATAATGAATGAGTATGTTTCTCTACTCGCTTTCTTTTGAACTTAGTCCTACAGTCTCTTCTTCTCAGGAACCCAGAGGTTTAGCTCAGAAGTATGTACTCTTGTTTCCACATTTAGATCACCTCAGGGCATATAGGTACAACCAGAAGATGCTCAAGTACAAGATACTTTTAGGATGGTATGTTTGCAGGGATTTACCTTTATATCTTTTTCTCCTGTATTTAACTCACTTCCTTTGCAAATTCTGCAGCTGTGACAAACAGTTTTAGTGATTTTCTGTATCTAGAATTATATATGCAGAAAGTCTAATAGTGTCATTATCTTTGTAAATACTGAACTCTAATGTGGAGTTCTGTCAAAGCTAACCTTAATGGTAGAGAGATCCCTATGTCACAGGTATCATCTGAGGTATTTTTAATATAGCCACAGTAATTTATCTAGCTTTCAATTTAAAACAAGTGAATCTCAGATGGGCTAAGTTTAGGGGGTGATCTTGAGATCATCTAGTCTAACCCCTCTGCTCAAAGCACAATCAGATGGCTGTTTAGGGCTATGTTCAGTAAGGTTTTGTATATCTCTGGGGATGGAAGCACTAATATGGACAACCTGTTCCAGTATTTGACCACCCTGATATATATAACAAAAAAATATTAAAAAACCTAATATTTAAGTGAAATTTACTGTGTTTCAGTTTCTGCCCAAAGCCTCTTGTCTTGCCACTGGGTGCCATTGAGAAGAGTCTGTCTCTCTTTTTCACTCATTCCAATCAGGTATTTTCCAAAAATAAAATCACTTTTTTTTTTCAGGATATCATCCATACCAGTAAAACAGCAGATTTCAGTACTAGAATATTTGTTTCTGAAACTGTTAATGAACTCTCTTAATATATTATTGTTATTTTCTGCTTCTTATCTGCACTTATCACTGAAAGAACTTCTGATTTCTGTTAACACTATTCATTATTTTTCTATTCAGTCTTCAACTAGGCTTTAAATCATCCAATTAACTGCAAACCTATGCTTAATATATTACCTGAGCGTCAGTTTGCTTTCAAAGTGACACTGAGGTATGAAATTCCTGTTAATACACTCTGGGTATCATGTTACCCTGTAGAAGAATAAAAAGCAGAGATCCTCATGACGACTGGCTCTGAAACAGGAGGCACTGTAACTCTGCTGAAGTGGTTTGAGGTTGATCTATTTTGCAGTGGGCTGAAAGGACTAGACTGCAATGAGAATATGAACTCATCTGTCTGTACAGCACAGCATGGATGCTTCAGCTCTGCTAGGGCTCGTTCTGGGATTTCTAATGCACCATTATGATGTCTGGCATAGCTATAGAAAAATGGTAGCTGCACAGAGATAACGGAGTTGTTGAAAAAAAGAAAGAAATCAAACCAAAAACCACCCTAGATTTATTCTGTCATCTCGATGCAATGTTCAAAAGTGCTCACCTTTGACCAGACTCTGCCCGAACTGAATTCTATGGCAATAGTAAACACATCTGAAAATATCACCTTCAAAAATGAAAGTAACCCCAAGTGAGCCTTTGCTGGTTATGGCAACTATGTGAAGTAATGAATGCTCGGTGCTTTTGATTAAGCTCTCTTTTAATGCAGTGAGTGTAATCTTTGTCCTGCTGAATTTAATAGCCATTTTGCTATTGGTTATAGTGGAACTGCGATTTCATCCTCTGTCACAATGGATTAATCATTTCATATATATCAACTTGTCCAGAGTCCTTTATGGCTAAATGGAAAAAACCCTCATACTACTATGCTGTTGTTTCATTGAAAATCTTGTTAGTAGATACAGTAGATAAAAGCTGTAATAAGCAAGTGGGGGAGTACAGGGAAAATGAATAGGTTGGAAAAAAAAGAGTAGCCTGTTCCAATGCTTTACAACCCTTTCAGTGAAGAAGTTTTTCCTAATATCCAATCTAAACCTCCCCTGGTGCAACCTGAGGCTTTCCTCTTGTCCTATGACTTGTTACTTGGGAGAAGAGACCAACACCCACCTTGCTACAACCTCATTCTAGGTAGTTGTAGAGAGCAATAAGGTTTCTTCTCAGCCTCCTTTTCTCCAGGCTGAACAAATCCAGTTCCCTCAGCCGCTCCTTATAAGACCTGTGCTCCAGACTCTTCACCAGCTTTGTTGCTGTTCTGTGGACACCCTCCAGTGCTTCAATGTCTTTCTTATAGTAAGGGGTCCAAAACAGCACACAGTATTCGAGGTGTGGCATCACCAGTGCTGAGTACAGGGGCATGATCATCTCCCTAGACCTGCTGGCCACACTATTTCTGATACAGTTTAGGATGCTGTTAAGACTTCTTGTCCACCTTGGCACGCTGCAGGCTTATGTTAAGCCAGCTGTCGACCAACACCCCCAGGTCCTTTTCTTCCAGGCAGCTTTCTGGTCTGTAGTGTTGCATGGGGTTGTTGTGAACCAGATGCAGGACCCAGCAATTTGCCTTGCAGAATCTTATACAATTAGCTTTGGTCCATTTATCCAACCTGTTGATATCCCTCTGTAGAGCCTTCCCACCATCAAGCAGCTCAAGACTGCAGCCCAACTTGGTGTCATTTGCAAACTTACTAAAAGTGCACCCTTCCTCCTGATCATTGATAAAGATATTAAACAGAACTGTCCCAGTACTGATCCCTGGGGAATACCACTGATGTTACTTTTGTTTGTAGAATATGAACCAGAAAATGTGGTGAAAGAAAGGATATTTTCTTTAATATGCTGACTGTTAACTGTGTGGGATTGTGAAAGACTGCGAAAGTAATGTATTACATTACATGCTAATATAATATTTTTGCATGAAATTGCAATAATTTTCAGATTTTAGGGGAACATCTGCTTTGTTTGGTTTTTTTTATTTGTTTGTTTTGAAAGTGTCAATGAAACCAATGTGGCAAAATAAGCACTTTGTTATCTAAAAATAAAAATACAGATATTTTGAAAATGTTTTAATGAAGTAAAATTATTTTAGATAATGACTGTCACTGTACTAGTAGCAATGAGGAGGCAACAAAAAAATATAGGGACGAAAAGGTGTTAGGAGAAGCTGCACTGTGATAACCAAGTAATGGGGTCCAGCTGTTTGTCTTCCAATCAATAGAGCCACATAGTGCATCACACTACTGTGAACAGGGAACATGTTTGCTTATAACCTGTATGAAATGTTAGGAAATGGTTGGTAGATGCTGTTACTCTCAGACCTGAAACAGGCACTTAGAGGATGTTTGGGCTGTCCATCCAGGTGTTCTATTGGTCAAGGAAGGGACCCAGCATTACCTTGTCACTGAGCCTCCTGAGTGCCAAAGCAAGCCATATGGTCATCTGGTATGCTTGGAACATCAGGCTCTCCTGATTTAGGCTGTGGTGATCAATTGCAGAGCTGTCTAACAGGTATTCAGAAATAGCACCAATCATGGAATTTGCATCTTTTATTATGCTTTCTTTCCAATTTCTTCACACTCTTTTTCTTTGGCCTCATACTGCCCTTTCTCTCCAGCCTCAAGGCCATGAGAAGTTGACATCCAGGTGGAGTATTTTTATTGTCTTGCTGGCTTGTACCACTAGAGCGAGCTATTTTCTTGTCTGTAGGTTGAGATCTTTGAACCGATGCTGGATCTTGTCCCACTTTTGTACATCTTTGTTATCTATGCTGAGGATATAGATTGTGTCAATGATGTGCTATTGTATGATGTGCTACAGTCCTGAGCCATGCTACAAATTCCAAGAGTAATATCAGCTGTAGAAGATATATTTGATGTAGTTCATCTGTAACATCAGGTGTCCACCAATGGTGTCAGGTGCTAGAGCTGCGATTGAATGAGCATTTAGCTCTTTCATGGTTTTAAGTAGAAGCTGTCCTCTGAAATTCGAGTTACGAATTGACTGACAGTGAAGTCACAGTAGACATTTTGGATAGTCCTAAAGCTGACACCTGCACTTTGTGCTTTATAGGCATTTCTTCTGTACTGTCATATGATAATTGTCTGTCATACTTTAAGGAAAGTAATGTGATTAAGTCTTGACTAAGGCACAGAGCCATTGGACATCCCAAAGAGCAAATTAGAGTTCATGTGCTGACTCTGAGAAAGTGATTGAATGAATGATGTTAGATGGGTACTCGGTTATAAGCACATACGTGTATTTACAAACACATCAGTGATGAGTGTGTATAGATATATATACATGCCTCATATATAGGTGAACACATTACTTACCTATATATGCAAAGAAACCATGATAGCATGCAGAAGCTACAGCGAGGCTCTCTATTAAAAGATGACTTAATGGTAGATGGAAAGAATTTGATGCCTAAGTGAATGGAATGGAAACCCCAGGAAAATGTGCAAAACTTCAGTGTTGGTGCCCTGCTGTCAATCCAGAAGGCTTCTTTTGTCATTTCAGGTTCTGTACTGTATGTGCCTAGTGGCTCCACCATCCCATGTGGGCTGAGAGACTTAGTACTGCCTTCATGCTGGAATTTGGGATGAGCTAGGTGTTCTTTGTCATAACTAGAATTGGGGAAGTGGGCCAGATGACATCTAGAGGTCCCTTCCAGCCTCAGCCATTCTGGGAGTATGAACTCTCTCAAATGCATCTCACAGAATCACAGAACAGTGACATGAGATGGTGATATAATCTCTCCTCCTCACACATCTCTTCCATCATTTGAACATTTTGTTAGCCGTGGGGCTGAGTCTGGGACTTTAATTTGAACAGGGAACAGCTGACAGGGACAGTAACTGAGGTCTACAAAAACATTAGAGTGATAAATAAAGTGAAAAAGAGTTGTTATTCATCAGAACCTGAAAACATTAAAACTAGGATGCCATCACTGAAACCAGTTTAAATCAGATAAAAAAAAAAAGAAGTACCTCTTTACACAGCAGGTAGTGAACTTCTGCAGCTTGCCGTCATAAAAAGTAGTGGAGGCATCCAGTGTAAGCAGGTTCAAATTCATGAGTGAACGAATACATAAAGAACAAACAGATGCTGAAATGAATAGGTGGAGAGACATGTTAGAATCCCTAATACAATAATCATGGACTCAGAGAACAAATGATGGGAGTGGATTAAACAAAAGAGACCATGGTTGTATGCTCTCCCTAAATGAGACTCTGATCACTTCTACTGGGAACAGATTGGCCTAGACTGGTATGTCCAGGGGAGCATGACTTGCATTACAATTGATCTCTTTTTGAGAGTGGGCCATAGTTCAGTCCCCAAAATTTGTAGGAGAGGAGTAAACAGAAGATGTGATTGATAAATCATAAAGTAAAAGATGGAAGAATGAGGCTAACAATGCCACAGAGATTGATATGCAAAGTATGACTTTTCCCAGGCTTTAAAAAAACATGGTTTAGGCTGTTAACCCATGAAGACTATTTTTTTTTTTTTTTCCCTGTATATGCCACATGTCATTCTTGATTTGTGCTAGCCCGAGGAGGTCTGATATATACTATCTCAGCAGGACTAGAAATAGGCACTTTTTGACAGCAAGAAGTAAACAATTCCGGTATGCTAGCTTGAAAGATAATAGAGCTCAAAAGATAACACAGCAAATACACTGCAGTATCATACAAATTAAAATTACTTAGTTTCCTTACAAGGTTTTTTAAAACTTGATATATGTAATGTTGTTTTTTTTGTTTTGTTTTGTTTTGGGGTTTTTTTGTTTGTTTTGGGGTTTGTTGTTTGTTTTGGGGTTTTTTTTTGGGGGGGTTGGTTAGTTTTTTTGGGTGTTGGTCTTGTTTTTTTCCTGTCATGCTATTTTCTAGATCACTAAGGGAATTTCTATTATTTTGTTTCTACAATTTAGCAAATATCTTTTTAATGCTTTCCTAAAAAATAATTTTAAAATGATATATAGGGATTGTAGTACTAATTTAGGATGATAGGCAAAATTCACTAATGACTTCTTTCCTTTTGGCCATCCCAGAGTTATGCCTGAAAACCACTGCATCCATTCTGTGCATTCTTTGGAAATATAATATGCAAATGAGAATTCTAATTGGCTAAGGACAGATGCAGGCTGGAAAAAAGGAAGTATACATAGCAAAAAATATTCAGTCAAGTGCAAAGCATATATCAGGGGGTAAAATGGAAAGAAATGGAAAGGTCAATACTATTTTAAGGCAGACAAATCTTTTGAAGTGAAAATGGAGCAAGTAGTAAAATATTAAAAACATTTTTGAGTCTCTGCATATAAATGATTACAAGAAATGTTCATACTGAACCCCTATAGAACAGTTTCTTCATATAATAACTAGGCTTGTAGTAGTGAAATAGTAATTTAAAATTGAACAGACATGGTTTTGCATATATATACAACAAACTGAAAATAATCTTCATATTCAATAAACTGTGACATCAGTTATTTTGTGCATTTCTGGCAACCAGGCATTATTGTTCCCTCAATTTCCATCTATCATGGTACATTTAAATCAAGAATTTGTATCACGTATTTGTACGGATCATCTTAGATTAAGATAAAAGCTAAATGGGTGGAATTCCTGTGATTTAAGTTTACTCCAGCTGTTAGATCAGTCAATTTCACTGTATAACTCAAAGAAATACTGAAAAATGTAAAAAATGATGATAAAATGTACTCTAAAAGTCTTCTGGGGTTAACATGTAAAGAAATATTACCACTCCAGTATCAAACTGCAAGTGGATCAAATGAAATATGTATATAGGGTTGTGAGTTTGTTTTAGAAATGTTACAACTTTTTTTTAACCTATATTCCCCCTCCTCTCTTGAATTTATACTTTTTCCATCTTTTTTGCACAGTAAACTGTCTAGCATTATGATTCTGAGTGCAGTTTACTGAATGCTTTATTCACTTTTGACTTCTCTGGTGCTGAGAATTTCAATAAATCTGATTTAGCTAGCTACCACAGCTACATTTGCATTTGCTTTGTGCCACCAAAGTAGTTTAACACAGATGAAACATCCCAGTGAGTCTAGCTATGTGTCTTTTTTCACAACATAGCAAGCTTCAACCAGGCTGACATCTGCGCAGAGCATTCTGAAAATATACAGGAGGTGATAATCCCAGCTCAGAGAATTTTGTAACGCAAAAGTCAAACCATAATATCAATATAGAACAAGTGAGCAGGAAAAGAAATGAAGAAAAAAAAAACCCAACAACTTTTTTTCCCAACTT